>CAUYQU010017962.1:0-18284 GCA_963574635.1 Cheracebus regulus | reverse complement strand
AGAAAGAAAGAAACAGCAAAAGAAAGAAAAAGAAGAATGAAAGAGAGAAAGAAAGAGGAAGAGAAAGAGGGAGAGAGAATGGGATTCTTGTTTTATTGCCCAGGCTAGAATGCAGTCTAAAAATGGGTATTAAAAACCTCTTTTATGCCAACAATTGTGCTTTTTTTTTTTTCCATGGTGTGGCAGGTCCTATGGCTCCTGAACCTACATTTTCTACCCTCTTAGTCTCCCCATCTCAGCCCCTATTGGTCAAGGCTTTCAGTGACATAGTTTATTAGGCGATGCTGCCCTCTTGTGGAAAACTTAACCTTCACATGTGGACTACCCTGGGCACGGTATTGGAAATTAATTCCCTCTGTTTAGTCCAAATTTTTCGTCAAATTTATGAAAGAGCTCTTAACACATAAAAGAAGTGTGATTATCCGAAAGTTTGTGAATATTCAGCCTAGTGTTTTATACAGGTAGAAAGACTTTGGTTTGACAGTTAAACAATCAACTGACAAAGATCCAACACTGGGCTTTAGGTCTGGGCTTGAGTCCTCTGGGGATGAATATAAAGAAAAGGAACTTAGAACATGGCCACTTCTGAAAAGCCAACCCAGCTCTTCCTCCTTTTTGCTGTCTAGATAATGGTCAGCTAAGTCAGAAATGTAGGTGTCACCCTCAACTCCTCTCTCACCCTACCCCTCTTCCAATCCAATTAATTCCAAGTCTTGATGTTTTTAACCTGCTATAGACCACCTGGTTGCCTTTGTCTTAATCCAGTCACTCATGATTTCTCACCGGGACTATTCTAAGAGCCTTCCCACTGGCTTCTCAGCTTTCAGTCTCACCTTTTCCTAATCAATCTATTCTCCAAATATGTATTTGAGCATGTCACTTCTCTACTTGGAAAAAAAAAATCATGAACAGTGACCATATCACCATATTGATCCCAAAAGTTTCATTTTATATTGATTAATGACACGAACCATATTGAAGATATTATGAACCATTTCTTTTGCAAAAAACATAGCATCCAAATATATAAAGAAAAAAACTGTCAGCAATACAGAAAGTGATAAAAACATCTGTATTCTGTATGGGAGACTTTAATGAACATAATTTAACTGAAATAAAGTAGACTGAAATAAAGTACTTAGAAAATTTGAAAAACAATTCATTAATCTAATTACTACATTTTGAAAATTGTTTATAGACTGCATATAATCTTTTCAAATATTGAGAGAATATTTTTAAATGATTGTTTGTATGTCACAAAGAAAAGCTTTGCAAATTCTTTTTCTTTTTTCTTTTTTTGAGACAGTTTTACTTTCTCACCCAGGCTAGAGTGCAGTGGCACAATCTTGGCTTACTGCAACCACTGCCTCCCGGCTTCAAGAAATTCTTCTGCCTCAGCCTCCCAAGTAGCTGGGACTATAGGCATGTACCACCACACTCAACTAATTTTTATATTTTTAGTAGAGACAGGGTTTCTCACCATGTTGGCCAGGCTGGTCTTGAACTCCTGAACTCAAGTGATTCACCTGCCTTGGCCTCCCAAAGCGCTAGGATTATAGGCATGAGCCACCAAACCCAGCCTGCAAACTTAAGAGCAGAAATCTCTGATGATAATGTAGTGTTTACAATTAAAAAACAAATTTAAAAGTCTTCAATTACTTGAATATTTTAGAACACATTTATACGTGAATATTAGCACAAAGAAACACTAGCAGACTAGCAAACAATAATAAAAATGAGATTATGACTTACCAAAACTTTGAGAATAATATTCAGAAATAAATTCATAACCTTAAATCTTTTATTATTAAAAATGAAGAATGAAATTACATGAGTAATAATCCAATATAATATGAAACCAAGAACTAGGTTTCTTTTCAGAGGGATGAATTAAATAGATAAGCCTTTAGCAAATTTAATCAAGAAAACAAAGATAAATTATAAATAAAATTTAAATGACAAATGGAATATAACAACAAAGGCTTTTTAAATTAAAGGTGCACTACTATAATTGTACCTTAATATATTTGAAAATCTCAGAGAAATTAAAAATATTGAATAAAATATTAAATGCCAGAAATTATTGAGAAGTTGAAAACTAAATGGACATGTATAATAGTAGAAACTTTGAAAACAATTATGAAAGAGAAACTTCCAAAAATACTTTAGGGCTAGATATTTTAATCTCTGAATGCTTTTAAATTTTCTAGAAATAGCCATGTTTAATTCTGTAAGTATGTTATAGTATTGAAAATGTTCCAGAATTATTCACATTGTTTTTGAAGCTAGCATTACTCTGATACCAAAACCTGACAGACTGCTCTAAGAAAGAATATTGTATCCAATTTCTAAATTTAGATGCAAAATATGTACATGGAATTCTATGAAATCAAATTCAATAATATAGGACAGTAACAATTCATTACAAGGATTAAAATAATTTTTAAAAGGCAAAATTTTGACTCTTACATAGATACAAAAATGAACATATGTTAAAGATTTTATTTTACTCCTTAATGAGGAAAATGTAAAGTATTACAACCAGTTCAAAGGAGAAGTCAAAGAATCACAAATTTAAAGGTAGCAATACATCACAATAATCAATTAAAAGCTATATGGAGAAATATGTACCATTCATAATAGGAGCAAACTCATAAACAATCAAAAATGACCTTAAGAAATATGCATGACAGCAAGAGGATGTATATGGAGGAAATTACAAAAATGTACAGAGAAAATGTGCAGAAGTAATTTTTGATGACGTGGGTAAATTCTTAGTACTGTATTAAGTTATTTTTCCTTACAAAAAAGCAAGATACGATTGAATACCATTGAATGAACAGTATATTGACATATTCTGGTTTAGTCATGCTCTCCATAGACAACTTCCAAACCATCATTCCTCCACCCTCATGCAAGATTCCCTTCATTTTTGAAGTTCAAACAAGCAGGGATTATCATTCTCATTTCCTTACCAATGTCATTTATCAGTCTCCAGGTTATTCTTTCACTTCCATTTAAAACAATTTTTTAACTGATACACAGTACATATTTATGGGGTACTTAGTGGTTTTTCAATGTGCAACATACAGTGATCACAGGTAGCAAAAGCAAAAATAAACAGGATTATATGAAATTTTAAAAAACTCTGTACAGCAAAGAAAACAATAAACACAGTGAATAGACCACCTGTTGAATGGGAGAAAATATTTGCAAACTATTCATCCAACAAGACACTAATATCCAGAATATACGAGGAGCTCAAACAGCTTAACATCTAAAAACAATCCAATCTTTAAAAATGGGCAAATGATCTGAACAGACATTTCTCAAAAGAAGACATACAAATGACCAACAAATCTATGAAAAGATGGTCAACATCACTAATTATCAGAGAAATGCAAATCAAAATCACAATGAGATACTATCTCACCCCATTTAGAATGGGTATTATTAAAAAGACAAAAAACGTCATATGTTGGGGAGGATGTGTAGAAAAGGGAATACTTAAAACACTGTTGGTGGGAATGTAAATTAGCACAGCCACTAGGGAGAAGAGTATGATGGTTCCTCAAAAAACTACAAGTAAATCTACCATATGATCCCACTTCTATTTTATACTTTGGCACCTGCTTCACAGTAATCTTCACTACCCTAATTCCAGCTGTGATAGTGAAAGATTTTATTGTCTTTGTGGAGGATCACAAACTTTATAGTCTCATGGGTTCTTGATGGGTTCTTCAGTGATAAACCCTTCTAGATCACTGGCACACTTCCCTGACTGTACCACAGACCTTGCCAGTCTTTCAGTCAATGAATATTGCTTGAATGTCTGACCTGTGCTAGAGTCTGGTGATTCACTCATGAACAACATAGGTATGATCCTTGCTCTCATGGACCCCTGACACCTCCAGTGTTTCCTCATTATGGTTCCTCATCTTAACTACAGAATGCAGAAAGTAATTTGTGATTATTATTTCAGTTTTTCCAGGGCTGTTATATAACTAGGAGCATTCCACTTGCATAAGGGAGAAGTTAATTCATTATATACAGTATAAGTTCTGGGGCCATGGTTCTCACTGATGAACATTACTTACAAACTTGTAGAAATGCAAATTATCAACCACCACCATAAGCCTACTGAATTAAAACTCTAGACCAACTGCAGTGACTTATGCCTCTAATGCCAGCACTTTGGGAGGCTGAGACAGGTGGATCACCTGAGCTCAGGAGTTTGAGATCAGCTTGGGCAACATGGTGAGACCCCGTCTCTACAAAAAAAAAAAAAAATACAGAAATTAGCCCGGTGTGGTGGCATGTGCCTGTGGTCCAAGCTACTTGGGAAGCTGAGGTGGGAGGATCACCTGAGCCCAGGAAGATCGATGCTACAGTGACCCATGATCACACCACTGCACTCCAGCCTGGGTGACAGAGCGAGACTCTGTCTCAAAATATGTATACAAATATGTGTGTGTGTATATTATATATATACACATATATGTGTATATGTTTTAAATGGTTGGTGGAAAAAAGAATAGTATTTCATAATACGTGAAATTATATGAAACTCAAATGTAAGTGTCCATAACTAAAGTTTATTGGAACAGAACTACACCTATTCATTTATCTACTGTCTATGCTACTTTCATACTAAAATGGCAAAATTGAGTTGTGGCAGACTGTGTGACACAAAAAGCCTAAAATATTTATTATTTGGCTCTATACAGAAAATAAAAAATTGACCCTTAGACTAGGAGCGTGAGAACAGGGGCTGCTTATTTATTGTTGTATTCCTAGCACCTAGTACACTCTATGACACATAGGAAGGACTCAGGATTTTCTTTTTTATACATCCTTATGTAGGAAAGTGGGAACTATAAGTAACTGGTTTTCTTGATAGTTATATTTTTCATGGTCACCTAAATTGGTATATGACATTGCATTCAGTCTATTATGATTATGGATATTTGTATGACTGTTCTTAAATAACTGATCAATTTTGGGTACACTGATCAAAAGGAAAAAATCTGGTTTTTGTTATATCAACCTAGTATCCAGATCTCAGACCAGCATGAATATTATGAAAAGGAACTACCATATCTTTGAGCCTTGTCTAGCCCACCTGCCAGCCTCCCTAGCTATCTTGTCTTTGTTGTCATAATACTCCTGCCATCTATAATTAACTGTTGAAACTTGTTAAAACTGAAATTGTCCTATCTTGGATTAATATACCAGGGATAGGAAGATGTTTACAGTTGGCACAGTGTTAGGGAAGTCCTGGAAATGCAAGAGAGAGAAAAATAAAAATAATATAAAGCACAGGTGGGGTAAACTATGGTCTGTGGCCAAACCTGGCCTGCTAAATATTTTTCCAATTAACATTTTATTGGAACACAGGCATGCTCATCTATCTACGTGTCATCTACAGCTGTTTTTTTTTTTTTTAACACCAACATGGCAAAATTAAGTAGTTGCAACAGACACTATATGGTCTACAAAACCTAAAATATTTACTACCTGGCCCTTTACAGATAAAGCTTGATGGCCCCTGGTATAAAGCATCCTCTAAAAAGACCTTGTGGCTCTATCTAAAGGTTTAAAAGACTGAAAAAGAAGCATCATAGTCTACAAATGAGAATGAATTTAAAAAGCACAGAATATTTAAGCCAACAAACATGATAGGGAAACTGATGGATTTTTGAGATTCAATTATTTTTTTGAATTTGGGCTATGATGTGGTTAGTATAGTGTAAAATGAAAGGTACTCTGGGTTCACACAAGTGTGTGTTTGCTTGCTTGCTTCCTTCTATTCACAAGATATTTATTAGATGCCACCTCCATCTAGATATGGAGTTAGCTGTTGCAGATACCATGGAGAATAAGAAAGACATATTCCCTGCCCACATGGAACTTATAAATCTGTTGTGTTTGACTCTGGCACAACCCCTATGGGTTGTGTGACTTTTAGTAAGTTTATATAACTTCTTTAGCCATTCTTTTCCCATCCGTATAACGAGAACACTAATGTTTCTTTTGCAAGTTTGTTGTAATGAACTTGCAATGTTGTAATGTCATGTTATAATGTTGCAAGTTTGTTGTATACCCCTTACCTAACCACCCCTCTTCAATGTTCTAATATCTCTGTTTCTGTCTATGGCATCTTTCCCATCCTTGTCATTCAAGCTCACAATAGTAGAATCCTCTTAAATTCCCTCTTTTATTCCCAGTAGTTCCCAAGTCCTTTCTGAGCTCTCTCTGCAGTGTTTCTAATATCCATCTCATGGACATATATTATATGTATATGTATATATACATATACACACATATATATATACCATAATATAAATATCAATATATACACACACATATATATACCTATATGTATATATACCTATACATATATATACACATATATATACACCTATATGTATATATACCTATATGTACATATACTATACAATATATATGTATATTATATGTATATATGCATATATATGTATATTATATGCATATATGTATATTATACATATGTATATGTATGTGTATACATATGCATATACATATACATAATATACATATATATACACACACAAATATATATACACACATATATATTTTTCAGGTCATTCAAACAATATTTATTGAGTGCCGACTATGTGCTAAGCATTATTTTAGGTATTAGTGATACATCAGTTAATACAAAAATTTAAAGGAAAATCTTGCCTTCATGTAAATTACCTTTTAGGTAAATATATGAAAGTACCTGAAACAGAGTAGCCATTTGGTAACTGCTCTTTTCTTTTCCCTGAGTAAATAAATGGAGGGCAGTGCTTATCCTTCAGTACTGATTTTAGCAGGAAGAACGATACTGTTTAAAACTTCATTACACAACTCATAGACCAGGTATTATTATCAATCACATAGTAACCTAATAATTGTCAATCAGAATGATCATTAGGTTGGATAGCTCAAGTTGTGAAAATGAGTAGTTCTGAATTCATTCATTTCTCTTTTCTTAAATGTGCCTCTTTGCCTTTGTATACTGTTTCTTGACCTAGAAAGTTATCTACCACTCTTGCCAAAACAAAGGTCAAAGTCAAGCTCCAGTCAAAGGAAAATGTACTGCTAGAGGTAAAAGAGGTTTTGGTAATTACTGTATTTAGTGACCTCATTTTATACATGAGAAGACTGAGGCCTAGAATGAGAAAGGACTTTCCTAAGGCCACACAGCGACAGAGGTAGACTAGACTAGATCCAGCAGCTTCTTTTTAGGAGTCAAGGTCTCTTTCCACTATTTCTGGGATGTTTCACATTTGCTACCTCCTCTAGAAGTCTTTCTGTACTTGAGGGAAATGTCTCCTTTCTATACCTAAAGTAAGTTTGTGATTCTATCTTCTGCCTTAACTTTTTCCTCTGCCAATTCATCTTTTATGAATTGATTCACTTCCAAAGGTTTCACCTCTCTCCTGGATATAGGAGACTGCCAGATCTCTCTCCCCAGCTTTCCCTTCTTCCTGAGCTCCAGACTTCCATTCCTAGGTGTACATTACCCCTTACCCAGCCACCTCCCTCCAATGTCCTAATATCTCTATTTCTGTCTGTGGCATCTTTCCCATCCTTGCCAATCAAACTCACAATAGTAGAATCCTCTTAAATTCCCTCTTTTATTCCCAGCAGTCCCCAAGTCTTTTCTGAGTTTCCTCTGCAGTGTTTCTAATACCCATCTCATCTATCTCCTTTGCCTTTTTCCTGCTACTGCCAGGGACTCATTACCTCTTGTCTGGATGCCGTCCAACCCATTCTCTGCACTTCTGCCAAATTAATCTTCCTAAAGTACATCTCTGTTTTTATTTCAATCAGCAATAATTGTGCTTTGGGTAAACCTCATGAGTTATGAGGTCTCTATTGTGCTTAGCCTGGCTCATATCATTCATTCCCTTTCTCAAAAAAGTCCCAAACTGCCTACAGAAATAAGTTCAAATACTTCATCGCAGCATTTAAGACCCCATATAGATGGATCTACATGAGTTTTTTCTACTCTTATCTTTCTGAAACCCAAAGAGGTATATCCTAAAAGAATGTATCTCCTCACTTGTACATACCCAATTCTTTCTCAGGTGTCCTGGACCTCATTCTCCTCCACTTTTTAAAGAAATCTTGCTCTTTTAATTTCCACTCTTCCTTTTTCAGGCATTTTCCACCTGTTACCCTTCTGTTGTCCTAGTTCTTTCCTCTAAGTCTAAAAACCAGCTCAGATTTTTCCCATTTTGAAAACACCTTTCCTAGACCTATAGTCATCTTTAGGTATTGTGCTTTTTTTCTTTCACAGGTAAACTACTTTGAAAAGTTGTTTTCACTCACTATTTCTACTCCTTCACCTTCTGTTCATAAGCATAACCCATAACAATCTAACTTGGGTCCCCCACCATATCCCTAAGTGACTCTGGTGAGAATTAACAGTGACTTCTTAATTATTTAAAACAATGAACTCCTTTCAGTTCCTGTGTCATGTCACCTCTGTATTATTAGTGTCCTAGGGATGTCACAACAAAGTGCCACAGACTGCATACCTTAAAATAGCAGAGATTACATAGTTTGGGATACTGGAAGTCTAAAATTCAAGTGGTGGTAGGGGCATGCTCTCTCTGAAGGCTCTAGGGGAGGATCCTTCCTTGCTTCTTCCTACCTTCTGGTGTTTACCAGTAACCCTAGGCATTCCTTGGCTTGTAGACATAGCGCTCCAACCTCTGCCTCCATCTTCACATGCTCTTTTCTCCTGTATCTCTGTGTGTTTGTGTCTGTGTGGCCTTCTTATAAAGTCACCAGCCATTGGACTTAGGGCCTACCTTAGTCCAGTATGATTTCATAATAACTAATTACATCTGCAAAGGCTCTATCTCCAAACAGGTTGCATTCAGAGGTTCTGGGTGAACATTAATTTTGCAGGGGCGCCATTCAACTCAATACACCTTCTCATTAGCACTTAACACTGTTGAACATGACTGTCTTCTAAAAATTTTCTCCTCCTTTGGCTCCAGTAGCACTATGCTTCCTCTGGTTTTTCTTTGCTTTCTCTTGTCTGTTCCTTTTTTATGGTTCCTCTTCCTCTACTTGCCCCTTATGTATTAATATTCTCCAAAGTTCTGCACAAGTTTTTCTACTCCTCTAATACTATACATTCTGGGTGATTTAATTCATTTCATGACTTAATTTAGCAAATAAGACTTCTGAATCTCTGACTCCATCCCACACTTCTCTCCCATTTATACCACTTGTTTCTAGGTATCTTCATATTTATACTCAACATGTATCTCCCAAACTCTACATATATATGTTAAAGTCGTTAACTTCTACCTCCAAACCCTGATAAAATCTGCTTCTCCTCCTGTGTGCCTCTATAAAGGTGAATAATTCACAGTGAACCCAGTTTTTTCAGCTCCTTATTGCTATATCTAATTGAGTGAATCATAGCCATTTTTATATATGCTGAAAACTTCTCAAACTTCTTCTCTCTTGTTTGCTCACTGCAAGTCTCTCAGTTTGTTTACCTACCTCCAGTTTTGCCATGCTCCCTACCTCCTGAATTTGTTCTCCACAGTGCAACCAGAGTCATCTTCCAAAACACAAACCTCAGCATGAAATCCTTACTTACCAAAACCCTTCAAAGTTCTCTGTTGTGTTCAGGTTAAAATACAAACTCCTTAACTTGGTGAACAGGCCCCTTTAAATAGAACTCCTATCTATTGCTGCCATCTCCACACAAACTTGCACTTTATGTTATGGACACATTCAACTGCTTATATTTCTCCAATGTATTCGTGTATTCATCAGGGTTCTCTAGAGGGACAAAACTAATAATATCTATCTATCAATCTATATATATCTATATGATATATATCTATCTATATATATCATATATATCACACACACACACACTCTCTCTCTCTCTCTCTCTCTCTCACACACACACACACACACACATAGAGGAGCTTATTAAGTATTAACTTACACAATTACAAGGTCCCACAATAGGCTGTCTGCAAGCTGAGGAACAAGGAAGCCAGTCCGAGTCCTAAAACAGAGGAACTTGGAGTCTGATGTTCAAGGGCAGGAAGCATCTAGCACGGGGGAAAGATGTAGGCTGGGAGGCTAGGCCAGTCTCTCCTTTTCATGTTTGTCTGCCTGCTTTATATTCCCTGGCATCTGATTGATTAGATTGTGCCCACCAGATGAAGGGTGGTTCTACCTTCCCCAGCCCAGTGCCCACCAGATGAAGGGTGGTTCTACCTTCCCCAGCCCAGTGACTCAAATGTTAACCTCTTTGGCAACACCCTCACACACACACCCAGGATCAATACTTTTTATCCTTCAATCCAGTCAAGTTGACACTCAGTATTAACATCCAACTATAACATATTCTCTCATATCGCTGTGCCTTTTTACATTCTGCTCCTTCTTCCCAAAATGATCACTGCTCCTTTCTCTTCTTTGTTTAGAGAACTTTTACTCAACACTCAAGACTTGACCTAAGCTTTACCACTTCTAAGAAGTGTTAGGGTTGACATCACCAGACTGTATTAGGCTTCTTCCCATAAAAAACACTTTTTAATTTCCTCTATCTAGAATCGTAACTGCCTGTTTGCTTGTCTACTTCCCCCCTGTAAATTTTGGGTAGTGTCCATGTGTTATTTTTCCTTGTATCTTTAGTATAGCCATCATAGTGCTTAGCAAGGTTACATGCTAAATACTCATTGAATAGCTAATTGAATGGAATGGAATGTGTGCCAGTCAAGGGCAGTAAGAGTCATTACAGTGAGGATTAGAGGCTGAGACTTTCAGGGGTATTGGGTTGTCAGGCATCCGAATACTTGAAAGTTGAGGCAGTGGATTCAGCAAAGGAAAGAGATATGAGTCAAAGATGAGTGCAAGGTTTCTTGCCAAATAGACTGGAGTTAAAGGAGACTAGTTACAAATACTCCTTATAAGAGCTAGTATTTACTGAGTGCCTCTTAGACACTGAGCATTTGACTAGGTACTTTGTATGCATTATATCAAAAAGAAAGAAAAGTAATGAGCTAGTTTTAGACATGTGGAGTTGAAGCATTTATAAGACATCCAAATATAAAGGACCAGTAGGCAGTTGTAACTATGGTTCTTGGGTACAGGAAAGAAAAAAGGACTCAATAATTAAACTGAAAGTTACTTGAGTCAATGGTAATTGAAGCCATTGGGATAGATGGGATCTCCTAGAAACAGTAATATAGAGAAGAAAAGAAGATGATTGGGGCAAGATTCTGGCGGACATATGTGAGCTAAAGGCAAAGAGAGGAACCATTCATTCATTCATCTGACAAATATTTACTAGGCTGTATTGTATGTTGGGCACTATTTTAGGAACTGGGGGTATATCAGTGAACAAATGGAGCTGATATTCTAATGGGAATGGGAGAAATAGACAATAATCGCAAATAGGCAAACATATATCCATTATTGGTAAGTGCTATAAAGGAAAATAAAGCAATGCAAAACTATATAAAATGACTAAATGTGGGTGTTCTAGGTACAGCAGGGGCAGGGGAGACTTTAGCTTATTCAGGGAAGGCCTCTCTGAAGATATTTGAACCAAGAGTTAAATGATAAGAAAGAGGCAGCCATATAAATATCTGGGGAGAAGAGCTTTCCAGCCAGAAGAATATCAAGTACAACAGCCCTTAAATGGAAAAACACATGATGTATTTAAGGGTCAGAAAGAAAGTTTTGAAATTGGAGTGTGGTAAGCAAAGGAAGCATGGAAGGAAATGAATTTGGAGAAGAAGTCAGGGACATAATCACATAGGGCCTTGTAGGCTCTGGTAAGAAGTTCAAATGTATTCTATTTGCAGAGGGAAGCTGTTAGAGAGTTCTAAGCAGAACAGTGGTAGTTTTGGATTGGCAGATGTTCACCATGGCTGCTGTATGGGAAACAGACTGTAGAGGGCAGAGAGGAAGCAGGAAAACTTGTTAGGAGGCTACTTGAAATAATTCAAGCAAGAAGAGATGGTAATGAGTTGGATTTGGATTTTAGTGATGGAGATGGTAAAAAAATTGTTGGATTTAGGATTTGTTTTGGAGGACTTGCTGATAAATGAAGCGTTAAGTTGGGCAGGATTGTGGCAGGGAATGGGTAGGCAAGGAATAAATGGTTCCTTGGGTTTTGACCTGAATAACTGGGTGGTACCAGTTAGAGGTGGGAAAGACTGGAGGAGAAACAAGTTTTATGCATAATGAGAAGAAGTAGGAAAGAAATAGCTGGGTTTTATACACATCAGCTTTGTACATGTATTGACATGTCTGTTGGACAGCAACATGCTAATATTAACTAAGAAATTAGAAGAGTCTAGAATGCAGAAAATAGGTCAGTGTTAAATATTTAAATTTTGGAGCCACCTCTGATAACATTTGACATCAGGTGAGAACATTAATGGGTTAAGTATATTATAAAATGTTATTATATTAATGTTAAAATTCCTGAATTTGATAATGATACTGTAATTGTATAAGAAACTGTCTGTCCTTAGTAAAGACAAACTAGAGTATTTAGAGGTAAAGGGGCATGAGTTCTGCAACTAACTCTGAAATAGATGAGTAAATACATATATGTTAATGTATATGTCTAGAGAGAGAGGAAGTGACAAAGCAAATGTGACAAAATATAATCAGTTGGTGATTCTGGATAAAGGCTACACAGAAATTCCTTGTACTGTTCTTGCAATGCTATCATACATTTAAAATTATTTCAAGGTAAAAAAAATTAAATCTAAGTTAGACCAGTTGAAGAGGCAGCCTCTAATTTTGGCAGGAGCTAAAAACATGGACATTAAGAGGAAATTAAATCTTGATAAAATAAAACGACCTTTAATTTTTTAAAGTGTAGACAGGAAAGAGGAGAGGTCCTTGTATTGAGCCCTGGGATACTCCAGTATTTAGAGATAGAACAGATGAAGAAAAACCCAAAGAATAGGCTAAGGAGAAGTGGCCAATTAGGTAGGAGA
Organism: Cheracebus regulus; assembly: GCA_963574635.1. Taxonomy (NCBI): domain Eukaryota; kingdom Metazoa; phylum Chordata; class Mammalia; order Primates; family Pitheciidae; genus Cheracebus; species Cheracebus regulus. The sequence goes on along the minus strand of CAUYQU010017962.1, from coordinate 5,253 downwards.
AAAACCAAATGAGAGTAGTATCCCACAATGCAAATGAAACTGATTCAAGAAAGAGGGAGTATTCAGCTGTGTCAAATGTTGATGAGACATTGATTCTGAGAATTGACTATTGATTTTGGCAACATGAAGGTCATTGGCAACCTTGACAATGGAATGTTGGAGACAAAAGCCTGAATGGATTGTTTCATAAAAGAATAGACAGTGAAGAAGTGAAGGTAGTAAGTCTTTCAAGGAATTTAGTTGTAAAAGGAGTACAGAAAAATAGCGTATTAGCTAGAGAGGCAATTGGGATAAATATATGGTGATCTTTATTTGTCAGTTAATAAAATTAATTTTTAAAAGAAAGGAATAAGTTCCAGTGTCTGATAGCATAGTAGGGTGACTATAGTTATCAATAATTTATTGTAGATTTCAAAATAGCTTTAAGAGAAGATTTGGAATATTCTTAACATGAAGAAATGATAAATGTTTGGTTGATGGATATTCCAGTTACTCTGATTTGATCATTATGTATTATATGCATGTATCACAATGTCAGATACCCCCAAAGTATATACAATTATTATGTATCTATAAACATACATGCACACAAAACCATAATATATATGTTAAAGGGACATATAAAAGTATATTAAGCATACGAGGGGAAATTTTAAAATCACAAATATTAAATACCTGACCGCTAATGGAAATAATTCAGTAGCAAGGGATAAATTGATGATATAGAAAAGAAATTGACAGCATAGACAAAAATAATTGCAGCAGCAAGGTCTTTTGGAAGATCAGAGCAGAAGTGGGGAGTTGAACTTTGTTAAGAATAAGGATAATTCACCCATATTAAGACGTGATGGAAAGAAGAGGAAGTTCTTTTCTCAGTGCTTATCTTTTTAAATCAAATATAAGGCGAAGTTGTCCACTGAGAGAAAAGGGAGAAAGTGATGTAAAGGAGAGAAAGAAAGGACCTTCAGAGATGTAGGAGGAGACGTGGGAGAGTGGTGTCATGGAAACCAAGGACAGGGAGAGGTTTTCAAGAAAAAGCAGTCCAACAATCAATAGTGCTAAATATTCTTGCATTCGCGTTGGATGAATATTGAAAAGAGACTATTGAGTTTGCTAATTCAGAGGTTACAAGTTGACTTTGGCAGAAAAGGCTTTCCTAAAACAGTAGGAGCAAAGCCCCAATTTCAGTGAAGAGTGAATGAGAGGTAAGGAATTGTATATACAAACAATTTTCTTTAGAAAAGAAAAGTGGCAGGGGATAAATTGGGGAGCGGGACCTATTTATTTCCTGTATTAGACTATGAATTCCTTGAGAAATAACATGTCATATTCACATAGTTTGTCTAGTGACTTATATACGGTATGATACTCTTAGTTTTCAACAAAAGTTGAGTATGAGAGTGAATGAGTAAGTTCTGCACCCAGAGTCAACAAAATCTAAGATGTTCTGAATTGGATCTGTTCTGCCACCCTCACAACATGTAGTTAGAAAAAATCAGTGAGAAAGGGCTTCTGTACCCTAGAGAAGTAGAAGAATGGAGGTGACAGGATGTCATTGAAATGCAATTTGTGGTCTCTGGACACCTACCCCACTGCCCATTGTATAGGAAGAGACCTGGAAGGTCTGACCCCAGAACTGGAAGAAATTCCTTGGTGTTTTCTGCATAGGGTAGGAAATACTGAGATGGCTAGAAGTTATGGTGGGGTTGCAGTTTGGTCTGCTGAGTTTGGCTTAAGAGTCAGCCATGGTGGAGAGAGGAGAGAATTCAGTATGATAGGTACATAGCTATATTTGAAGGATGTAAATACAACAACAAAAGAAGAATTGCCTAGAATGAGATAAGGGTAGATCAGAGCATAGTTAGATGAAATCAAGACGAGGGCTATTTAGGCTATCAGAAACCATATTGATGCTGAAAATTACTGGAGCATGGGCTAACCTTTGAGAGGAAATAGTGGAAACCTTGCCACTGAGTTATTTATAATTATTTACAATTAGACAGGACAATGTCATTGAAAAATAATGTAGCATAATACAAGGAGTGGTTTTGTTCTATTCCCAGAGGGATGGACTGGATGTGACCTAATAACTTTTTCCTACACTCATTTGGTTGATTGTGTCAGAGAAAAGATAGGTTGGTCATTTTGTTTTTCCCCTTTTGAGTGACTCATACTTGAGTTGATCACAGCCATACAACCAAAAGAACGCCCACTGATTAAGCAGATAACAGAATGTGGAATGGGAAGTCAATAGATTGACTTAGAGAGAAATCAGACTTACCTAAAACTTGGAGAACTGATCAGAAACAGGTAAAGTTCCATAAAGTTAAGGCCTTGTGTTTTTCACCATTAATCTCTGGGACATGGCTTCAGAGCCTGGAATACAGTATTTGATAAATAAACAAATAGTCAATGAATGAATGCATGAATGACACTTTGGGAAGAACACCTAGGAACACCAGTATAAGATTAGCAGTGGATTGATAAGATGGACATCTGCCTTACTATCTCTGAGTCCATTTTCTTATCTTTTTTTCAACGATTTCTACTGAGGATGAAATGAGAGCATGCAGATACTTTGATTTTCGTATCTTTAGAAATATCAGCTGTCTTTTCCCCTTTATTTTTCTAGACTCAATCTCACAAGTCAAGTCAAACTTTATGTTTTACCACATTAGGAAAAGAGAAAATTATGCCTTTTATCTATTAAAAATCCTAGACGTTGATGTTAAGACAGCTTGGATTAACATTAACCAACACCACTGGCAATTGTAGAACAATTTTTAAAAACATTAAACAGCTAAGGCACTACCAGGTATGATACTCTTCACTTTTGCCTTTGATATTCATTCACTTTGCCTTTTATCAGCTCATCTCAAATCTTAATTCAAATTGAAATAAAGTGAAAATGTTCTCTCAAAGCATGTTTTCGTCCTTAGGACTCCCTCAGTATCCAAAATACTCAAGTCTGCCTCTCTCAATGATTAACTTACATGTTCCCCTAGCCTTGGCTATTGGAACTAACCAGTGGGAAACTCCAACTTTACCTGTTCGACATCTTTGCTTTCAGATTCCCTTCCACCATTCTTTGTCCTTCCACACTAGACAGAATTTATAGAAAAAGGAATGGCTTCATGAAGGAAGTGATACCACCATGTATATAAAAATCCCCTTTATCTCTTTCTTTAAGCAGGAAACATTTTCTATTTTTATACTTTGCATTTCTTTTCTTCCTTCCACTTTGCTGCTTTTCAAGCTGGAATTAGGAAATACCAGTTTAATTTGGATACAATAACTGGACTTAATTAATATTCCGGTACAGCTCACTTCCTTTAACAAAAGGGCCTGACACTTTTTTTTCCCCTGAAATGTTTTTTTCAAGTGTTTATATCCCTTGCACAGAACAGAATGTTTTGAACAATATTTAAATGCACTTTTTGATCAGCGAGTTAAAGTGATCCTCTCATAATAGCTAAAGATGGGTACAAAGAATTTGGTGAGCAATCAAGGAAGTGCTGTAAAATAATTAATGAATAGAAAAGCCATTCAAGTGAAGGCTTTGTAAAAGAATCAAGATTATTCAACCCAAAGAAGGTAAATTTTCAAGCCCTTAGAAATAGCCACTTGCCATGGATAGTTTTAAACACAAAAACAAAACAAAAGCAAAAATGCCAACTTATTTCACAACCAATTTAATTTAATGTTCATGGGGGAGTTTCACCATGAAAAATAAATAAGCTGTGTATTTGATTCTTCATATATTTGTTTTGTAAGACAAGAAGTGATTTAATAACTGCTTTTAAGGGCTGAAAAATATTCTCTAGAAAAAAAATCTACTTTTCTAGAATACCAGGAATTGAATCTCAGAATCTTATCCACATCTTTTTCCCTGTCAACCATAGGACCTCCCATCAGCCACTTTATTTGTCTTGAAAAATCTACATCCCCATACTGTCCAGACTGGAAAACATCCCATGATACACACAATAGGGTATCTAACTGTTTTCTTTTTCCATTAAGGACAGCACATGAAGAAACAGTATCCTTTATAGCAGGAAGGATTTTAGCTAGGTCTTCGAGAGAACTTCTAAGTCATTTTCTGTAGTCAGTAATAATTCACCAAAAAAAGCTATGAAATTTTCTTTACTGACATCAGCAGATCCTTACCTCCCTAGAAATGCTATGTGGAGATAGAAGCGAAGGGAGTTGGCAGTAATGGCTGAGAAATGGCAGCCTTTTCATCTCTTTGTTTTATTCAAGCCAGAGTTCTCTAAATATTAATGCATTGAGGGGAATCTAAACTAGTTTTGTGAAGACTGAATGGCAAGTAGTCAAAAAGGAACATTGGACTTTGCTCTATCAATTTTTTTTTTTTGCCTCTCAGACACCTAGCTTCTCAGTCTGTCCTTTCAGTATGTAACATAATTTACTACCATAGCATCAACTACATGAATACCTATGCCTCTCACATTTACATCTCTAGCCCAGAACTATTTTCTGAATGCTAACCTCATATTTCCAGTTGTCTGGAGGACATTATTGCCAAGAAACACAGGTACCTCAGACTCAGTATGTTTTAATACTTTCCCCCCTCCAGAAACAAGAATTCCCTCTCCTGCTTTCCTATTCCTGATCACATTTAATGGTCCTGTTCCTTTAAAGTAGGACTTCAAGAAGCATCTTGATCCCCTCTTCTCTTAGCTACTCGCTTCACCTTTATCAAATCAGTTACCAAATTATGTTGATTCTACCTCAGATATGTATTTGTTCAGATCTCATTTTTCAAAACTTTTGGAGAGATCCAAGATGGCCGCGTAGCAGCAGCTCAGGATTGTAGCTCCCAGCGAAAGCGCAGAGAGTGAGTGGATCCCGCAATTGCAGACGAATTTTTGATGCCCACAAACTGGGAGATTCCCGGCGAAGGAGCCACATGGGTTGACAGCGCAACTCTTTTGGCTGGCGTGGCGCTTCTCGGTGCAGACTGGGTGCTCTTTCAGTCGGGCTCCGCTGGTCCCATCCCCACAAGGAGAACAGCAATTGGAAGCGCTGAGGACTGAGAGCAAGCACAGCTGAACCCAGGAAGGCCCAGCTCTGTGGGGAAGGGGCATCCAGCGAAGGAAAACTAAGAAACAGAAAAAACTTCATAACCAACAAGCCAGATGTCCACTCAGAGACCCAATCTGAAAGTCAGCAATTACAAAGACGACAGGTGGATAAATCCACAAAAATGGGAAGAAACCAGTGCAAAAAGGC
>CAUYQU010017961.1:0-19440 GCA_963574635.1 Cheracebus regulus | reverse complement strand
CCCCTATTCCTTCCTGTCTCCGTTGTTAAGCACAATTATTGGCATAAAAGAGGTTTTTAATACCCATTTTTAGACTGTATTCTAGCCTGGGCAATAAAACAAGAATCCCACTCTCTCTCCCTCTTTCTCTTCCTCTTTCTCTTCCTCTTTCTTTCTCTCTTTCATTCTTTTTTTCTTTCTTTTGCTGTTTCTTTCTTTCTCCTTTTCTCTCTTTTTCAAAAATAAAAAATAAAAGAATAGGTATACTGTCACTCTCTCTCAGTTAATTTCTTAGATAATTACGTAGGCATCTAGCATATAAAAAATGTGATGTAAATGTCTTGCTATTGTTGTAATCATTACTTTTTAAATTTTTTTGAGACGGAGTCTCACTCTGTCACCCAGGCTGTAGCGCAAGTGGTGCCATTTCAGCTCACTGTAACCTCCACCTCCTGGGTTCAAGCAATTCTCCTGCCTCAGCCTCCCGAGTAGCTGGGATTACAAGCACCTACCACCACACCCAGCTAATTTTTTGTATTTTTAGTAGAGACAGGGTTTCACCATGTTGGCCAGGATGGTCTTGATCTCCTGACCTCATGATCTGCCTGCCTCGGCCTCCCAAAGTGCTGTGATTATAGGCGTGAGCCACCACGCCCAGCCCTATGACTGTGTTTTCAAAATTATAAATCCACTTTAGCAGAACCAAACCTAATTCTTTCCCTAATCTTTCCCTATGTTGTTGCTCAATGTAAAGTCATCCCTGTGGTCAAGAGACTAAGAGGAAAGAAGACAGGGATTTGGCTAACATTTGCGATTCCTTGTCTGTGAGTATTCATCTAAGGTTACAGAGACAGAAACATCAAGCTTTCAGGAAACTGCCTAACTACAAATCCCTCCGGAAGAAGGAAGAGGCTGGCTAGATTGGAAGAGTCATGATAAAAAGGGACTCTTTCTTGTTTGCACCACTATCTAGTGACATTTGGGAGGGTGTTGTGAGGGTGGGGTTAGACAATAAGGGAGTGTATTTTCTATACAGAAGTTAAAACAATAATAAAACCAACCAAAAGAATCTGTTTTCTGTCATCACCGTGTGTTGGCAATGCTTAATGAGGTCAGGGATGAAATTCTCTTCAACTTGAGGGCAGACCCCTCCTAGCACCCTTCTCCCACTGACACTATTCCCCAGTGCAGTACCAGGCACATAGCAGGGATGAAACACGGAGAAGATGCTAAGATAGAAAATAAGACTATGAAAGACTCCCCTCCATGATTCCATTGTTGCTTTTCCTATTGTTTTTATTTTTTAGACATGAAACCATAGTGTCAGCTTCCCATAGTATTTCATACATCTCTCTGGTCCTTATTAAAATCGTGTGCTATCTTTTGGATTCCTTAGCTCAGGAAGAATATTCATCCAATGAGGATGGAGGAAGATAATAAACAAGGAGAGGCCAATGAGACATGGATAAAGTTCTGAAAGACCTGAGATGATGGACCCTAACAAGAGAAGGTTGAAGAGTTGAAGTCTTTGCTCACAATGTGGAATATATTAAGTGTAAGATGATTATCAGATTGACTTCCTTTTCCCAGAAGCATGGTGGACTTAGGTTCTGTGGACTTAATATATAACAGAGGTTCTATGTCAGGGATGTCTTTCTAGCAACAAGGAAAGTAAAACCCTGTAAATGAATTCCAGAAGTCTTCATTTATCAGGAGAACGGAGAAGTGTGTTTTCCACTAAATTCAATTTTTAATGGCTGTCACATACTTTGTGAAGCATTAAATTCACTTGTATACTACTTCAATGACAGAGAAAGAATCACGCACAAGGTAAAAGTCAATGGGAAACTTTGGGTGATAATGGTGTCTATGTAGGTTTATTGATCATAACAAATGTATCAATCTGATAGGGGACACTGATTATGGGGGAGATTGTGCATGTGGGAGGGCAAAGGGCATATGGGAACTCTATTTTCTGCTCAATTTTGCTGTGAACCTAAAACTGCCCTAAAAATAATCTTTTAAGATGCCAGTGTGGGAGGGGGAAGAACTATTGCCACCGTATAAAAATAATTAGTTTCACTTGCATGGTGCTTTAAAACTTAGCTACTGCCAGGCACAGTGTCTCATGCCTGGAATCCCAAAACTTTGGGAAGCTGAGGCGGGTAGATCACCTGAGGTCAGGAGTTCAAGACCAACCTGACCAATGTGGTGAAATCCTGTCTCTATTAAAAATACAAAATTAGCTGGGTGTGGTGGTGGGTGCCAGTAATGCCAGCTACTTGGGAGGCTGAGGCAGGAGAACTGCTTGAACCCAGGAGGTGGAGGTTGCTGTGAGCTGAGATCTCGCCATTGCACCCCAGCATGGGTAACAAGAGTGAAACTGTCTCAAAAATAAAAACAAAAATAAAACCTAGCTAGTGGTTTCATTCTCTTATATCATCCTGTGAAACTAGAAGAACAGATGTTCTTATTTCCATTTTTCAAGACAAAGAAATTAAAACTCAAAGAGCTAAAGTGACTTGTTTTAGTCTAAAGAACAAACAAGTGTTCCAATTAGGCCTGAAAATGAGTCTTCTAAGTCCAATGATCCACAAATGCACTTTCCACTTATATCTCTAACAATTCACAAGCTTTTAGAGAAAAAAGAAATCTTATTTTTGTCCCAGGGTAGGTAGATACTCAAAATAAACATTTTATGGATTATCAATATAATTAAAACATTAGGATAGAAAAAAGAAATATATATAAAATGATGACAGAAAAGAAAGATTATCCAAACTAGAAGGTGCTAATATCCTTGTAAAAACTCCAGACTGGGCCAGGCACGGTGGCTCACTCCTGCAATCCCAACACTTTGGGAGGCCAAAGCAGGAGGATTGCTTGAGTCCAAAACTTTGGAAGCATCCTGGGCAACATAAGGAGACTCTGTGTCCACAATAAGGTAAAAGAAAATTAGCCAGGCATGGTGGACAAACCTGTGGTTCCAACTACTTGGGAGGCTAAGTTGGGAGAATCGTTAGGCCCAGGAGGTTGAGGCTGCAGTGAGCCATGATCATACACTGCACTCCAGCCTAGACAACAGAACGAGACTCTGTCTCAAAACAAAACAACAAAACAAAACACCAAAAAACTCCAGAGTGATAAGTGGACTATTCTGAAATCACCAACATTAATGGGTCTATGCCAGCAATAAAGGAGAACTGAAAGTCTCATAGAAGATCAAACAAATTCCCGGTTTCACAGGATTGGTAGGTCCAGAAAGAAACGACTAGGGAACACTGGGACAAAAATAATGCTTCATACACCAAAATGGATGTGTCTGGGTCTTAGGATACAGGATTCTTAGCCCAAAAAGCAGTGAGTTTCCACACATCAGTTTTAACTTCCTAATAATTACACTAGTCATAACCAGTGCTTGTTGAAAACTTACTTTATGCTGAGCTTTGGTCTAAACGCACTGTACTTTTCTTAGATTTTTTAGCAAATAAAAAATTAACTTTGCAATATCATAATAACCTTTGAAGTAATCAGAAAATGCCCAGTGGCACAAAGATCTGGGATTTGCCATTCTTGGTTCTCGAATGCTGGTGCTGGCATCACTGAGAAGGTGTAAAGTGAAGGCCTGGCAGTCATCCTGGGAATGCCAGACAGCTCTGGACCCACAGAGGAATGTAGACATTTCCTTTTAAAACAATAATTTAATATAAAGTAGTTATATAAAGGCTCTAGCTCATTTTCTCATTATTTCAAAAATCTGATTTTTTTTTTTTTAAGACAGAGTTTTGCTTTTGTTGCCCAGACTGGAGTGCAATGGTGCAATCTCGGCTCACTGCAACTCCCACCTCCTACCTCCCAGGTTCAAACAATTCTCCTGCCTCAGCCTTCCAAGTAGCTGGGATTAGAGGCACCTGACACCATGTCTGGCTAATTTTTGTATTTTTAGTAGAGTAAACTTTGTATTTTTAGTTTCACCATGTTGGCCAGGCTGGTCTTGAACTCCTGACCTCAGGTGATCCACTCGCCTCGGCTTCCCAAAGTGTTGGAGTTACAGGTATGAGCCACCATGCCTGGCCAAAAATCTGATTATTATTATTATTATTATTTTGAGCTGGAGTCTCACTCTGTCTCCCAGGCTGGTGTGCAGTGGTACAATCTCAACCCATTGCAACCTCTCCCTCCCAGGTTCAAGCAATTACCTGCCTCAGCCTCCTGAGTAGCTGGGATTACAGGCACCCACCACCAGGCCTGGGTAAGTTTTGTATTTTTAGTAGAGACAGGGTTTCACCATCTTGGCCAAGCTGGTCTTGAACTCCTGACCACGTGATCCACCCGCCTCGACCTCCCAAAGTGCTGAGATTATAGGCGTGAACCACCAATCCCGGCCCAAAAGTCAAATTTTTAAGAAGCTTTCACTGCCATACAATTCTGTAATGTTAAGCTTCTTCCATGTTGCCAACAATTTCAAAGAGCAAAAGGTAGGTATGTAAAAACCACTGAGGGTGGTTTTTGGCATGCTGAGGGTGCTCATCAGTGATAGAATAAGATATTTATGGAGTTTTAGTGGTGATCTCAGCCCTATACCAGACATATATAGTTACATATTTCCAGGTAAGGTCAAAACATGGGGAAAATATTCCTTTGTAATATTCCCCCTGGAATTTTGTTTTCCTCCACCTGCTTGTTAATATCTAGAATCAATCTCTCTCTCTCCTCTTTTTAGAGACAGAGTCTTGCTCTTACTCATTGCCCAGGCTAGAATGCAATGGTACAATCATAGCTCACTACAAGCCTGAACTCCTGGGTTCAAGCAATCTTCTCACCTAAGCCTCTCAAGTAGCTAGGACTACAAGCAAGCGCCACCAAGCATGGCCTGGAATCTCCTTTAAATAGGATAGAATCCTTTCTGAACAGGCAAAGAATCTTAACATGGAAATACCTAGGGCAGTGATATTGACCTAAATCTACAATAGGTATAACTTTGGCATCAGAGCTGAGGTTTGTCTGAGTAAGACTGTGGTGGTGTGATGTGAGGAGACATTTAGGATGGTGAATTGTTAGGTAAGATTTAGGGAGGAGATGTAGAAAAAGGGTCCAAAGATAAACATCTGACTGCCCCAACCCCTGCCTAATAATCAGTATTCCCTTGCAATGCTCAGGCTTCAGGGATTGCCCAATGATGAATGATTGCAGTGTGGAAGCATTTAAGATGACTGGCACCAGACCTCTGGTAAATATGGGGGGAGAGTATTTATCCTGCCTGCAGGTTTATTCCATTTATTCCAACAGAAGTGTAATATCTCAGGCACGGGCTCAAGTTCTCTTCTCTCTGGGTATCCATGAGTGATTGCTGCCAACAGCTTGATACCTTCAAGATCACAACTGAGCTCTGCAGAGCAAGTCCCCAACCTGCTGAATCATCAATTCTTTTTCCTGAGAACATGTCCCATGTCCTGACAAAACAATTCTCTAATCAAAACACCCCAAATGTGGTCATTTCTATCCTCACAAAAGAAAACATAATTTAAATGAGCTTGTGGAGTACTAAACTATACCCAAACCCTAATGCACTAAAATTTTCTATCAAGCAGAGCCACCTAGTGGTAAAAATGGAACATTTTTTTAAATTCCCATTTATTTTCTCACTCTAGTTTATAATTACCCACTTTAAGACTGTCACCTCCATCTGTTTTCCTTACTAAACATCTATTTATCCAAGGTAAACAAACCTACGGTTTGTCATAATTGGAAAGTTTTATGACTAAAACAGAGGCCAAGGCAATAGTGTCTCTTTAGAAGGGCAAGAAAATGTCAAAACTAATTTATTTCTAAAGATAAAGAGCCCTAGGATATTTACTTCGTAGCCTTCTATTTTCTGTAACTCACACCACCTCTTCTCACACTATGCACATATACACCCATGTAAATGGTCGCATACAATTTATAGGAATGGAGAAGGCAAGCAAAAAGTGTTCCATCGTGGTTCCCGATCCGCTTCCTGCCAGATGCATACAATCTGTGGTAGAAATGAGAAGTACCTTGGGTTGTGATTTGATTCCTTTTCTTCCTTCAAGGTAGGTAAACCTTCATAGTCAGCTAGGACAAAATAAAAGCAAACTTATTGTTAGTTACTGAAATACTATTTTCTATCCGCAAACCTGATAACAGTCGAATATCGTAGTTCTCTGATCTGTGTGGTTACATTGCAAAAATGGCCTCATCAAGGAGTGATAGTGGTGAAAAGATTAATGATGGCAAAGCCCTTGAAATGGAGAAAGCACTAATAACACAGATACAAAACTTCAACGTGCCTCTGCCCCTGGAAAGGACACAGTTCATCACTGCTTGGTTATTCTGTCCTTGTGACACCCCAGTGCTCCAGAAGCTGGAATCTGCATGCTTCAGGATAGACACTGGAGTAAGATGACTTCTCCGGAGGTTCTGATGTGTCCGCAGAATGATTTCCATCAGATTGCATAGTAGAAAAGAATTGGGTAACATGGGAAAACAACCAATCTTCGTACGGTCATAAGTTCTTTTCTATTACACCACTCATTATTTTTAAGGGCAAAAAAGTTATTTGAGTCTATCACCTATGTGTCAAAATAACTCAGCTCTAGTTGTCAAACAGAAATGCCTTTTCCAGTTTTCTGGTTTTAGTGAGTATGACAGGATCATGATTTTATATTACACAAAATCTCTAGCACAAAAATGTAATACAACAACATAGAAGAGATTGCCTTTATGTGATGAATTTTTTTCTTCTACTTTTTTTTTTTTTGCATTTGTCAAGTTCTACTATGTATGCATATTACTTTTAGCAACTGAAAACAACAAAATAAGATTCCTGATTTCAATGACCTGCCCCATCTTCAAACAGAATGGCTTTACAGAGCCATTCTTTCCTCAATACGAAAATCTGTTAGAAATTGTACAAGTTATCTGAGTGGTTCTTTCTTGAAATCATATCTTGATAAGCCTCTGGTAGTAATAATTCTTATAACCAGTCTCTGAATTTTAGAATTCTACTGTACAGTGTTGAATTTGACAGACCCTAGGGTATTTTTAAAAGATAAATGTTAAAAAATACAAATTATATGATAATGCTGGGGTTTATTAATTTAATCTAAGTAGTAAAAATAATTTATTAATTTTTAAAAGAAATTGAAAAAAAGAAAGAAACAGCTGCCATCATTTTAAAGTTCCATTATTGATTTACTAAAAAATAAGGAACATACACTTCCATTACTGCCAGATATGAACTGGAAATTTTTATATGGGGTACGTATATTACCATCTATATGAGCAATGTCCAATAGGGCATTCTAAAGTGACAGAAATGTTCTAGATTCACACCATTCACTTAGTAGCCATTGGCTACTAAACCCTCAGTATGTGGCTACTTAAGCTTAATTTTTAATTTTATTTAGTTTAAATTAATTTAAATTTAAATAGCCATATTTGGTGAGTATCTATTATGTCAGGCAGCACAGATCTATGGATACTATGTTTGATAAAGTTTTACATCCAGAGTCAGTTCAAAACTATAGATCTCTAAATTCTGTAAAGTATAAGGTAATGCCAGATGCTAACTTTTTCCAGATAATTTGGTCTCAGAGATTTCCTTTCTTGAATAAAAGATCATCTCTGCTTCAAAAAGACCATTTCAACAACTTGTACAGAAATAAAAACAAGTGGCAACAATTAAGCTGAATATTTAAGTATTGTCAGACCAAGTTTTTTATCTGTATGCACCAGATCCAATGTGGGATTGGGCTCTGTCTCACTCCAGGATTTACTGAGATATTTATAAAGCTGTTGCAGCTTTCTGTTACTAGAGATGAAAGAAGAAACAACTTTAGATTACCACATACCATTTCTATTCATGCTGTTCATCCACTTATCAAGCTCTTCCATTTCAATTTCCATAACGGAGGGTGTATCTTCCTCAAAAATAGGGCTAGAAATAGAGAGCAAAAGACTTGCTGGACAGAAATGTGAAATGTGCCTAATTTCATTTGGAAAGAGACTAGAATGTTGAACCTGAGGACGATGAAGTTGATTTAGTGCCCTATGCTCTAAGGAAGCCTGGGGGCTTGCCCTTTTCCAGACAATCAAACTTTACTAGGAAGAGAGGCTACCATACAAACAAACATACATCCATCACTAGTCCAAAAGTGGGGTGCCCACAGGCCCAGCAAGTGGACTAAAAAGGGAACCCAGGAGACTGACTGCTCCCCTCAAGGTGCAAAGTCAAATCTGCAAGCCTCCCAGGGTGAGGCCCTTCCGGGGAGTTACCACATTTAGCATTTTAACCTTGCTTAATTTCACTTCCTCTTCCTTGGGGTTTTTTGATCAGTGCCCCAGGTCAAGAGGCCACTGTCAACAGGCTGCAGTTATCACCTGTCCCTTCAATTCCCAGGCTTTTCTCTCTTGGAGAAATGGAGCCCGTTGCTTTAAGAAATTCACTGCCCTCACTTGCAGAAGCTCAAAGTGCACAGTCAGGGAACAGAGCCCCTGGTTAGTGGAGATGGGGTTGGGGAAGGAGGGACCACCAGCTCTGAAAGCTGCGTAGGCGGTACACTGTGCAGAGGAAGCGGCAAAGTTTCCAAACCAGGAGGCTGCTTGGAAGATGGGGAGGGTATGGCATCACCCTAGAACACGCTTCTGGGTGGAGGCTTGTTTTTTTCTCCCCCACCTCTCTCCTCTCCCTTCCTCCTGCTCCTCCCACTCTTCCCTTCTTCCTCCTCTCTCTCCTATCCCTGGGGTTCTTGCTGTGCAAACTTCTGCTTCTACCAGGGCTCTCCTGCTCAATACCAGCTTAAGTATCTTTCCTGGTGAGAAAATTTCTAATCAGAATAAATGAACCGACTTCCTTGAAATGCAGCCAGGGATAAAATATTTACTATGCACTTGAAATTGGTAGCAGTCAGGATTTTTTTCTGAAAGTAGGACATCGAAATAAAGCAGATGTCACACTGTCCTTGCCCAGCAGATCACACTCACACGCTGGATAGGGTTTGGGGATGCTGGCACATCCTTCCTTCCCTGCCAGCGATCTCCTGCCCGGCCTGGGAAGCAGGAGAGCCCACAAAGTGTCAGAACAAAAACAACTGGAAAGCCAGCTGCCCACCAGTCTCCTCTCGCCCTGTTGCTGTTCACACCCCAGTTGGATCAGAAGCAGCAGGGAAAACTTACACTTTCAGGTTTTCACTTCCCAGTTCATCTGAAAAGAAATGAACGTAAAGGTCATGTTAGCTTTGTTCTTCTGTAACAACTTTTAATTTCAACCATAGCTGAAGCCTCCTTTACAAAGAGAGCGAAATGACACTAAGTAACATTTTTAAAGGAGCGATCATTAACTTAGAGTCAAACAAGTGCAGATTGCCATATTGAAACAAGGTCCTAATCCGTGTGAAATCTGCTTTCTTTCAGATGTGGTTGGTCTGCTGAGAATGCTCACTTCAGATCAGATGTTCATCTGTCTTTATTTTTCACATCCATGGGAAGAGGAAAACAGTGGTAAGGGAGGGCAAGGGAGGGTGAAACAGAGAGCTTGCTCTTCTGCCGCCTTCAGTAACATGTCCCAGATCTAAAGGTTGCTGCTTCATCTCCTGTGACACACCATGCTGATCACTGTGACACCGTGCTTTAGTCCTGGTGGAGGATGTGGGCTCTTCCATCAAGGGCTCCCCTTGGAATTTTTCTTTTACCCCTGCTCTTTGAATGGCTGGATCCCTCACACCCTCAGGGTCCCAGCTTCTTTCCTCAGGGAGGCCTTCCCTACCTCCTCTATATAAAGCAGGGCCCATCTTTCCTGTTGCTCCCCAGCTCAGCTCCTTGCTTGCATCCTTCATAGTATTGGCCACAATTTCTCATTGGTCAATTCATCTGTTTGATGTTTTTTTTCTGTCTGTCTCTCTTACTAGACCATAAGTCCAAAGGGGCAGGGATTGTCTCTGCCTTATTCATCGTGGTATCACCCCAGCTCTGAGCCAGCTAGCACAGTACCTGGTAAGTGGAATAAATGATTAGGTGTTAACCTCAATTGTTCAGCACTAGGGTTCAATACATGTCCAGTCTTTTGGACTTAGCATAATGAAACTTCCAACAAGCTTGCTTTTAATTGCTGTTGATTGAGGTGAGAGTCAGGTAACTGTTTACAAAATGGCTCTAATGCACATCAGACTCTGAATGAACAAGTGGTGAGAACTGGAGCCTGATGTCCCAGCTGAAGCCCTGTTTCATTTGGCAGGAGAATCAACACATCCAGAGAAATGAGGCAATGATATTGAGTGGATAGCATAGGTCTGCTGCACCTTTTATGATGTGAAAACTATTGAAAAGCAAACCACTTTGTAGGAGTCCACCAAATCGTCAGAGGTTTCTGATCCTTGGCAATCAGAGGCCTCCTTTTGTCTGTCCTGGAGAAACACAGGTCCTCAGTGAGGGAACACAACCAGCAGACACCTGGAACTGAGCTCCTGGCAGCAGTAAGCTGGTGTAATTTCCTGTGGGTTGGCAAGCTTGAATGGCATTGCTAATCCAGGAAAGCTGGGCACAGATGTAAGTTTCATGCCATCACTGCTTGCCTTCCAGGAGCTGCAGGCTACGTCCTCCTACCCTCCAGCAGATGTAAAGCTTCCTGCAGATGCCTGACTCCTCAGAAACTTAGATGAGGGAAAGGAGAATACACACACACACACACACACACACACACACACACACACACACCCCACAAATACACACTTTCTATCTAAAATGTACAGGTTATTTCCTTAAAGAATCTTATTATAAATAAAGCTTCTACACAATTGAACATCCCTACAGGTGATCCAGAAAGATCCTCCCGTTTTGTCACTCCCTCCTCTTCCCTCTCCTTTCTTCCCTGCTGAATAACCCCCCACCTAATTTCCCAGAGAGCAAGTGACTGCATGGCCTCACTGTCGTGGGCATGGATTTATCTTTATAATCTGGGTTCCCCACAGGCTTCAGGGTGAGCAAAAGCTAGCCTACATGCAGATGATGGAAAAGTTTTAAAGGCCATTACAGAAGTGCTCCAGATGCACCAAATGTGAAGCTCCTGTAATCAGTATTAAAACAGACCAAAAAGCCTTCAGTGGCCTCATCTTTGCTGCTCCATGGCTATTACTCCTGCTCCGGCCACCATGGCAACAGAAAAACATCTGGGAGAGCACACAAAGAGCAGAGCATTAAACCAGGAGGGAGACCAATTACTTGTCCTCAGCAATCAGCCCCTGCCCGCTCCACTCCACCTGGCCTATATCTATTTATGAATAGCCACCTACTCCCTTTGCAACCAGAGGCAAATGTAGCTCTTACACAGCCCCATCTCAAACGCCCTATTCCATTTTCCGTCCAACAGTCCTTCCATTTCATCTCCTCCGACCCACTTTGTCCTCCTCCTTCAGTTCCTACATTACCCTCACCTAGCCTGGCAGTACCGTCCTCTCAGATCCTCTCTCCTGTGCATTCAATAGTGGGATTGTCTGGTGGAGGCTAGGGGAGGGCAGGAGCTACAGGAGCCTCTGGCTCCCTTATCTTGTTTCCATGCTGAGCATTGAGCGAGAGAAAGAGTCCCTTTCCAGAAGATTTACTAAGCAAGCCAGGCATCATGTAGCCACAGCCTGTTTAAAGTGGTGGTTTATGGCCAGCTGTTTTCCCTACAGCTCTTTCAGAGAGACCTCGCACATCAAGACACTGCAAATGTAATGCCTGGAGGGCTAGGAAGAATGATAGCACAACATCACGTTACTACATAATGTTTCCCTTTCCCTGGACATGAAATGGACAAACCCAAAGGAAAAAGTAATTTCCAGTTGGATGAAATGTTCTAAAAGCTTTGGCCAAATCCTCTCCAGTTGACATATTTAAAGACTTATTTCCCGGTGTAGTATAACAGACCAGGCTCTATCAATGTGGGGAAAGAACCAGTATGTCTACTTCTAACTTTCCTGGGGGCCATCACGAGTACAGGTATCCATGTCCTCCCATAAAGTATTTCCTTGGAAGCTTTCCAAGCAAAATGCTGGTCTGACCTTCCATGATAATTGTATTTTACCTTAAAAAATATCAAATTTTGTTAATGTAAATATTCTGCTTTTATTAACTTTCAGCATTCAGTTTTTCTGAAAAGATATCCATCTTTAAGCAGCTAGTGATCATGTCTGTATTAAAGCATTGGCTGGTAAGAGAAAAAAATTCAAATAAAACTCTCTCTCAAAAACTTTTGCGATAAGCCAATTGCTTTGAAATTCTGTTTTCTCTGTTGTGTTTTGTAAAGTGAGGCATATTTAAGGTAAAAATAATGTGCCAATTCGTAGTAAGGATATTGTACAAATTTGACTTTACCCCTGAGAGTAGATGTTCCTTAAAAACATCCTAACATTCTTTAATGAACTCATTTATTCAACAAACATGTACAAGCAGCTAGTGTGTGTTGGGCTAGGCACTGAGTTAGGTAAAGGGATGATAATACGCTAGCACTGAGCACTTATACCACTTAGCACTTATAAAAGTCAGCACAGGTACTGATTTTTTTCTAAGAGATTTACCTATATAAACCATTTAATTCTCACAACTCTATGAGATAGGTATTGAATTTGCCCATTTTACAAATGAGGAAACTGAATCAGAGAGTCACAGTGCCAGCAAGTACAAGCCAACCAAGCAGTGTGTGTGGTAAGTCTGGACTCTCAACCTCAATGCCACATCGTCACACAAGACAAATAAGACAAGCTCTTGGTTCTCTTAGGCCTTAACAACAACATAAACCAGAAAGAAAACAAGGAAAAGAAGAAGAGAAGAGAAAAGAAAAGAAAAGAAAGGGGAGGGGAGGGGAGGGGAGGGGAGGGGAGGGGAGAGGGGAGAGAGGGGAGCGGGGGGAGGAGGGAGAGAGGGAGGGAGGGAGGCAGACAAGTTACCAACTTACGACAAACGTAAATGCTGTGAACAACAGTGTGAACAAAGTTTTCTGAGCACAGAAGAGGTGGTAATTTATTTTACCTGGGGAGGGATTATTCAAGTCTTCTTAAAAACTGGGCCCTAGCAGGGAAGTGCAGTGGCTCACATCCGTAATCCCAGTGCTTTGGGAGGCTGAGGTGGGAGGATCACTTGAGCCCAGGAGTTTGAGACTTGCCTGAGAAATATAGCAAGACTCTGTCTCTACAAAACATTTTTTAAAAATACAAAAAAACTACCCAGGCATGGTGGCACAAGCCTGTAGTACCAGCTACTCTGGAGGCTGAGGTGGGAGGATCGATTGAGCCCAGGAGTTTGAGATTGCAGTGAGCTATGATTGTGCCACTGCATTCTAGCCCGGGCAACAGAGTGAGGCCCTATCTCCTAAATAAAACAAAAGCAGACCTAGGTCCTGGAAAATGGGGTGGCAGTTTGCCAAGCAGACAAGAAGGAAATTCCAGACAGAAGAAATAGCATCAACCAGGCATGGAGGCATCCTGAAAGTCAAGTCATGTTCTGGGAACAGCAAATACTTCAAGTGTGGTTACAGTGGAGGATACATGGGCCATGTCTGAGGTTGAGGCTGGCTCTCGCTTGTAAATGGCTTTTGAACCATGAGACTTTCACAGAGAAATTCAATGAAAAATCAATATCTGGACTTGGAGCCTAAGAGACTCACCATGTGAGTGTATACCTCCAATATCCCCCATCCCTTGACTCCATTAGGCAAAACCAGCAGTGGGGCCATGTTTGGGGAAGGAAATGATGACTTTCCCTGAATTTAAAAAAATGTAAAAAGCTCAGTGTTTTTTTGTTTTGTTTTGTTTTTTTAAAGGTTAGAAAGAAGCCTCCATATGACCATGTTATTAGGAAATCCTGATATTTCAAGCAGTGGAGAAACATGTGTATTTCCTACTTCCTTGAAATCTATTATATCAGCCTCTGCCGTGAAAGGAAATATTCTTCGGGGCTTCTTCTCGAGCTCACATTGGCCTCATCTGCTGGCTATGAAAGGTTCCTCTAGCACAGGGACAGTGAGAGAGACATGTGGGACAAGGGCATGGCCCCAAAGCCAGAGGTGCCCTGTAGTGGGTGTGAGGGACATAAAGTGAGTTTTGCATACATGTATGACTATGTATCTTATTAGAGAAGTTCCTATCCTTTAAGTAACTTTTTGGAAAGATGAGAAAGGTTTCAACTTAAAAATCTAATCAGAGTGAGTTTTACAAGCACAAGTCAAAAGTATCCAAGTCTTTGGATCTAGAACTACCCTGAATCCTTGCACCTGATGCTTCCTGAATCAGAACTGAATACTCTCAAAGTGGGTCTCTGACTGAGGGCATTTTCTATCTAACTGGTTTTCAGATTGATGTTAGCAATCTTTAGACGGTTGAAGAATTTGATGATAAAAGTTAGCATAGCTTCAATGGGAACAAGGACAATACTTCCTCCAGGACTTTTCAAGATCAAATCAGAATACGGGGTGGGGGAGAAAATAAAATCTGTGACAGAAGTATAGATGGAAGAATGCTCTTCCAGCGGTGACCACCCCAAGGCCTCTAGCTTTCCCATCCCTAGCCCTAATCTGACCCACTCCTTGATCAGCCGTTCCCTTTCCCCAGTGATGGGTAATGTTATACTGGCTTATTGGCCAAAATTATACAGGACTCTCATCTGGATTAGGAACAAAGATGGCAGCAATAGAAAAGCATCCCCCAGAAATATGCAGGTTCAGGTCCCGACCACTGCAACAAAGTGAGTATTGCAATAAAGCAAGTCACATTAATTTTTTGGTTTCCAAATACATAAAAAAGTTGTTTTTCCTATAATGTAGTCTATTAAGTGTGCAACGACATTGTGTCTACAGAGACAATGTACATACCTTAATTTAAAATACTTTATTGCTAAAAATGCTAATGATGGTCTGAGCCTTCAGTGAGTTGTAACTATTTTTCTGGTGGCGGGTCTTGACTTGATGTTGATGGCTGCTGACTAATCAGGGTGGTGGTTACTGATGGTTGGGAAGGCTGTGGCAATGTCTTAAAGTAAGATCACAATGAAATTTGTCACATTGATTGACTCTCTTTCACAAAGATTTCTCTGTAGCATATGATGCTGTTTGATAGCATTTTACCCAAAATAAAATTATTTACAATTGGAGACGATTCTCGCAAAACCTGCCACTGGTCTACCAACTAAGTTTATGGAATATTCTAACTCCTCTGTTTTCATTTCAACAATGTTCATGGCATCTTCACCAGGAGTAGATGACATCTCAAAAAACATTTTCTGTATTCATTCAGAAGAAGCAATTTCTCAGCAACTTGACGTTTTATCATTAGATTGCAGCAATTCCATGACATCTTCAGGCTTCACTTCTTATTCTAGTTCTCTTGCTATTTCTATCACATCTGCAGTGACCTCTCCACTCAAGACTTGAACCCCTCAAAGTCATCCATGGGGGTTGGAATCAGCTTCTTCCAAAATCCTGTTGATGCTGATATTTTGACTTCCTCCCGTGAAGTGGAAATGTTCCTAATGGCATCTAGAATGATGGGTTCTTCCCAGAAGATTTCTTCCTAGATTTATCAGAGGACTCACCATCTACGGCAGCTATGGCCTTACAAGATATATGTCTTAAACAATAAGACTTGACATTCAAAATGACTTCTTAATCCATGGGCTGCAGAATGGATGTTGTATAAGCAAGCATGAAAACAACATTAGTTTTCTTGTACATCTCCATCAGGGCTCTTGAATGGCCAGGTGCATTGTCAATGAGCAGTAATATTTTTAGAGGAATCTTGTATTTTGAGCAGTAGGTCTTAATAGTGGCCTTAAAATATTCAATAAACTGCTATAAACAAGTGTGCTGACATCCAGGCTTGGTTGCTTCACTTACAGAGCACAGGCAGAGTAGATTTAGCATAATTCTTAAGGGGTGTCCGATTTTCAGAATGGTTAATAAGAATTGGCTTTAACTTAAAGTCACCAACTGCATTAGCTTCTAATGCAGTCAGCATATCTTTTGAAACTTTGAAGCCAGGCAGTGACTTCTCCTCTTGAGCTATTAAAGTCTTAGATGGCATTTTTTTTTTTTTTAAGTACAGACAGGGTTTCACCATGTTGGCCAGACTGGTCTCAAACTCCTGACCTCAAATGATCCACCTCAGCCTCCCGTAGTGCTGGAATTACAGGCATGAGTCACCATGCCCAGTCAGATGGCATCTCCTTTTAATAGAGGGCTGTTTCATCTACATGGAAAATCTATGGTTGAGTGTAGCCACCTTCATCAATGATTTGAACTAGGTCTTCTGGACAACTTGCTGCAGCTCTACATCAGTGCTTGCTGCTTCATCTTATACTTTTATGTTATTGAAATGGCTTTTTCCCTTAAACCTCATGAACCACCCTCTGCTAGCTTCCAATTTTTCCTTTGCAGCTTCCTCACCTCTCTCAGCCTTCATAGAATTAGAGAATTAGGGCCTTGCTCTGGATTAGGCTTAGGCTTAAAGGAATGCTGTGACTGATTTGATCTTCTACCAGGGCCACTAAAACTTTCTCTTTATTAACAATAATACTGCTTTGCTTTTAGTTTCCTGCAAGAACTTTTTCTTTGCATTTACAGCTTGGTTAAATGTTTGGCACAAGAGGCCTAGTCTTCAGCCAATCCCAGCTTTCCACTTGTCTTCCTCACAAGGCTTAATTATTTCTAGCTTTTCACTTAAAGTAAGAGATATGTCACTCTTCCTTTCATTTGAACACTTAGATGCCATTGTAGGGTTACGAATTGGCCTAATTTCAATATTGTTCTGTATCAGGAAACAGAGAGTCCTGAAGACAGGGAGAGAGATGGGGGAATGGCCTGTTGGTGAAGCAGTCAGAGCACACACAATGTTTATCAATTAAGTTCACTGTCTTCCATAAGTGTGGTTTCAGGCATCCCCAAACAATTACAACAGTAACATCAGAGAACACTGATCACGGATCACCATAACAGAGGCACAGTAATATTGAAAACATTTGAAATATTGTGGGAATTATCAAAATGTAATGCAGAGACACAAAGTAAACACCTGCTCTTGAAAAAAATGGTACCGATAAACTGATTCAATGCAAGGGTTACCACAAAACTTCAATTTGTTAAAAAAAAAAAAAAAAGCAATATCTGTAAAGTGCAATAAAGCAAAATACAACAAAACAAGTTGTGCCTGTATTTTAAAATTCAATTTAGGCTGAAAATTTTTTATTTTTAAGGAAAGGGATATGCATGTATTCACTTCTGGAAAGTTTCACTAAAATATATTGCTTATCACTTACCATTGTATATAGTTCTTGTTGCTTAATTTTGAAACATCTCAATTCCTTCTCCAATCCCACCCCCAACTGTAAGCAGGTTTTAGGATAATACTCACATGTCTGTAAAGCACTCTGAGATCCTTGGCTAGAAGGTTCTGTATAAAAGCAATGAATATTTTGTTTTATGATTGTTTACTAACACGTGAAGCAATTTTTTGAAACTGCAAATACACCAAATACTTACCTTGTTTAGTTCTTTTTCTTTTATAGTATGTTGCAAACAATACCCCGGATAAAAGTAAGAAGACCAATAAAATCAATGGGATCAACACCATTAGTATAAACTCTAGCTGATTTTCGTTTGGTGCAATGTCGGTAGAATTTATATTTGCAGTTAATGTTTCTGTGGTGGTCACTGCAGCAAATGTGGCCAAATGTAGAACAGTCTCTTCATTTGGTATTTCTGATGCCTCATTTGTATCTCCTGAGAGTTCTAATTCCTCATAATTACCTGTGGGAACAGATACAAAATTGAGATTACCATGGAGACAAAGTTAGTATTTTACAGTGTCGATAATTTTAAAATTATTCCTAGATATGTCTGTAATAAACTTGATCCACCATACTTGGCCTCCAAGCTAAGTGTGACACAGAGCATTGATTTAATGTTAATGAGGCTCAAGCTGGGAGTATACTGAATGTGGAATCAGAGCTCAGAGAAAAACCTTGCACAAAGGTAGGCAGTTTTGCATTGACCAGACCTTTTAGACACACCTAAGCAAAGGGCATTAGGAAGCTTCCTCACGTTAAGGGTGATTTTCCAAGCTAAGTCATGTGATATTACAGGACATCTATAGAGTATGATAATATTTTAATAAAATGTCTGAATACATTTGAATTCACATTTACTAAAAATTAAGTACATGCCATATAGCACTTTTAGATGTAAAGAAACGCAGTCTGTGTCTTTCTTTCTTTCTTTTTTTTTTTTTTTTTGAGATGGAGTCTTGCTCCATTGCCCAGGCTGGAGTGCAGTGGCACCATCTCAGCTTGCTGCAACCTCCGCCTCCCAGATTCAAGCAATTCTCATGCCTCAGCCTTCAGAGTAGCTGGGATTATAGGTGTGTGCCACCATATAAAGCTAATCTTTGTATTTTTAGTAGACGCAGGGTTTCACCATGTTGGCCAGGCTGGTCTCGAACTCCTGGCCTCAAGTGATTCATCTGCCTCAGCCTTCCAAAGTGCTGGGATTACAGGTGTGAGCCACTGCGCCCTGTCTATGTCCTAAAATTTAATAAAAGGTTACCTATTAATGGAAAATAAATCTTTGAAAATGAATTGGTTGCTCAGATTACAGTATAAGGTCTCACATTCTGCACAGAGCTGAATCTGCTTCTGAAATTATTTGACAGAAATCCTCCTGGACTCTAAATAAAAATAAGATGTGAGAGAGATCCAAGATGGCCGTGTAGCAGCAACTCAGGATTGTAGCTCCCAGTGAAAGCACGGAGAGTGAGTGGATGCCGCAATTGCAGACGAATTTTTGATGCCCACAGACTGGGAGATTCCCGGCGAAGGAGCCACATGGGTTGCCAGCACGACTCTTATGGCCAGCGCGGCTGTTTTGCCAGTGCCCCGGCGCGGTGCTTTTCGGTGCAGAGTGTGCGGGACTGGGTGCCCTTTTGGTTGGGCTCGGCTGGTCCCATCCCCACAAGGAGAACAGCAATTGGAAGCGCTGAGGACTGAGAGCAAGCACAGCTGAAGCCAGGAAGGCCCAGCTCTGTGGGGAAGGGGCGCCCGCCGAAGGAAAACTAAGAAACAGAGAAAACTTCATCACCAACAAGCCGGACGTCCACTCAGAGACCCAATCTGAAAGTCGGCAATTACAAAGACGACAAGTGGATAAATCCACAAAAATGGGAAGAAACCAGTGCAAAAAGGCTGAGAACACCTGAAATCAGAATGCCTCTCCTCCTACCGGGGATCGCAGCTCCCCATCAGCAAGAGAACAAGGCCTGACGGAGGATAAGTGTGACGAATTCACAGAATCAGGCTTCAGAAGGTGGATAATAAGAAACTTCTGTGAACTAAAAGAACATGTTCTAACCCAATGCAAAGAAACTAAGAACCTTGAAAGAAGATTTAACGAAATGCTAACGAGAATGGACAACTTAGAGAGGA
>CAUYQU010017960.1:0-37116 GCA_963574635.1 Cheracebus regulus | reverse complement strand
TGAGGCTGGCTGGGGGCGTGGGGCTTCCTGTGGCTATGCAGCCTGGAGGAAACGGCGCGGCTGGAGGGCCAGCCCCGCCCCAGCCCCGCCCCAGCCCCGCCCCAGCCCGCCCCAGCCCCGCCCCAGCCCGCCCCAGCCCCGCCCCAGCCCCGCCCCAGCCCCGCCCCAGCCCCACTGCTCTTCTCCCAGAACGGGGAACCTCGGTGCAGTCTTCACCCCATGCTCCAGCTCCTGGGACCCCGGCGTGCCCATCTCCTCTCCCACACTCAGGGGCTGGGGTGCACTGTTTGTAATGCACCCAGGAAGCCTCAGAGGTAGGGGACGGGGCCTGCGCAGAGCGTGGGGCTGCAGAGGGAGACGCAGCGCATCCCCACCTACCCCACGGCCAGGGACCCTCGGGCCAGTAAAGGCCTCAAAGTGGAGGCAGCTGCTGCCCCTGAATTCTCCCGAGCGCCACTGACTGTCAGCAGCTTTATGTGACCACAGATGGCGCCCCTCCTGAGCTTGGGAAACTGAGGCCTAGAGAAGGGACCCAAGTCAAAGACCTGGGTGTGGAGGGCGCCGGGGCAACCCCGAAGGCACACCCTGAATGTGCTGGTTTTAGAAATGCGACTGCCACAGCCAGCTCCTAGCCTGGGCTGCAGCCACCCTCCCAGGGGGCCTGGTCCTGCCTTGGTCAGAGGGAAGCTTAGACAGGTGGCAGACCCTGCCTGCTGCTGGAATCACTGGCATCCCCAGGACACCTGTGCTTGGGACCACCCGAGCCTGGGGAGTCAGTGTTTCTGGGTGGGCTGCATGGCTCTTCCTGAAAGACCCCTGACTCCAAAGCACAGCCTGGTCCATGCTGCCGCAGCTGACGAGACACAGACACAGCTCTACGCTGACCCCACCCGGCTAGCCATGGACATGGGGGTCACCCTCGAGCTCTCAGGTCCGGGAGGCTGCCCAGGTCTGGTGCGGCTCATGGGGGCACAGAGTCTGCCTGGACGCAGCGAGTGCATCAGGGGCCAGAGTTGGGGGAGAGGTGGGGGAGGAGGATGTGGGGGAGGGGAAGGTGGAGGAGGGGGAGGGATGGTGGGGGAGGGAGAGGTGAGGGAGGTTGGGGAGGAGGAACACAGCTGCCCCTCCCTGTCCTCTGTGCTCTGGGCCTGGTTAGGAGCTATCTGTGCCCCCCAGTCCCGGGGGGGTCTCCAGGCTCTCAGCCCTTCTCCTGGGTGACCTCTCCTCGCTGCGGGCATGGCCGGGGTGCCCGTTAGGCTGAACCCCACGATTCAGCGTGGGGGCAGAGCTGAACCCCTCTGCTCGATCCGGAGCATCCAAGACCCACAGGCCACACGGGGTGCTGAGCCCTTGAAATGTGCCTGGCAAAAGTGAGGAGCTGCGTTCCCCTTTCCCCTCATTGTGCTTAAGGCCCACGTGTGGACAGTACCCCGCCCCACAGGCCCAGCGCTCACAGCCTCAGTCAGCCTTGACAAGGGTGCCCAGGGCACCGGGTCGGTGCCCTGACCTTCCCAATCCTCCACTGCAGGGCTGTGGGGGTGAGAGACCTGAGGGCTCCTGTGTACCGAGGGCGTGACATCTGCATTGTCCCAGCGATGGGGGCTGCAGAGGAAAGTGCCGAGCTGGGGTGGGCAGGGTGGGAAGCTTCCGGGATCCTGTGGCCAGCGTTGTGGTGGGGGTGGCAGCAACTCCCCAAGAAACAGACCCTAACGCAGAGGCCGGGCAGCCTCCTGCACCACCTGGGTGGGGAGAGGCACAGAGACCCCCTGCCCCCGTGCCATGCTCTCTGGGGCACCCCCATCCAGGGCAAGCCCTCAGGCTGCTGGGGTGCCATTCGGGGCAGGGTGGAGCATGTGAGGTGCTGGGGGTCCCGGGCAGATGAGGGAGCGTCTGGGGGCAGAGCAGGCCCGAACACCACCCACCAGGAACAAACTCCTCAGCTCCCCAATCAGACAGGGCGCCCATCTCATCATCATCTTCACAGCTGGCCCTGAGCTCCTTCCTCCAGACAGCAGGTGGGCTAGGGTCTAGGGAGGCTCATAGGACGTCCTATCCAGCGCCAGGTCCTGTGCCTCCCACGCCAACACCTAAAACAGCTTCCCACCTCGTGTGCCCTGGACGGTGGGACTCTGCGTGGGAGGGACTCAGGCGAGGCCTCACCCAGCTCCCCTCTGGAAGGGGCACCCACTCCAGGCAGGCTAAGGCTCCATGAAAGGGAGCACTGGGCACTGGGGGCTCAGAGCTGGGCAAGCCGGGCCGCCCCTCCTGCTGCGGAACCACAGACCTCAGGGCTGCTCTGGCCCCAGTGTGCCGCTGGCCCCAAGGCTGCCGGCGCTCCTCGGCCCCGCACCGATGCTTCACCCTCCCGTGCCAAGACCTCAGTCCATGCAGGGGCCGGGACGTGGGGGCAGGCGGACGTGGGAGAAGGTAGTGGCTGGGGGCTGGTAGGTCTGGGCGGGCAGGGGCTGGAAGGAGATGTGAGCGTGGCCAGGAGGCCTTTAGGCTGAATCCCAAGAGGCTTGGCCTCTGTCCTCCACCGACGGCCGCTCGCCCCGTGCGGATGTACAAGCTCCAGGCTGTCCACCTGCCCACCCTGAGGTGGGGCGCTGGGGCCCCTAGCTCTGGCCGTGGCCTGTCCCCAGGGCTGGTCCAGCACACAGGGGTCCCCGCAGGTGGTGTCAACAGCACCCAAACCACGGCCAGCTGGACCCGGACCTTCCTCTATGGCTTCCTGGGAGTTCAGAGAGTAGCTCGCGCTTCTGCAGGAAGCGAGGAGAGGACGGGGTGGGGGCTCCCCAGGCTCCCAGGTGGAGACCCTGCTGGAGAAGCTCTCTGCCAGCTGACAGATGGCAGCCCTGGCCTCGGAGCCTGCCAGTGCCCACAGAGCACAGCCACTTCCAGGGCAGGGCAGCTCCTGCCAAGTGGAAACCTGCCTGCCCAGCGTGGGGCCTGCGTCAGCCTTGGCGGGCACAGGATCTGTTTCCGCCCCGGCTGGGCAGCTCTGCGCTGGGCCTGGGAGCCACTGTCCCCTCCCCGTCCCCCTCAGTCCTCGGGAGCCTGTGGTGGTCCCCTCATCTTCCAGCTATGGGCAGTGAGGTTCAGAGAGCCTGAGCCGTTTACCCAAAGCCACACAGGCAGAGCCAGGAGCCACACGGGGTCTGAGACCCAAGCCAGGCTCTGAATTGCATGCTCTGGAGGAAATCCAGCCACAGAGCCACGCCTGCCTTGGGCTAGGCCTGGGCATGGGCATGGGCATGGGGGAGGGAGACCCCAGGCCCTGGGATCCCCACATGGCTGAGGGGGAGGGGGCTGCCCCCACCCAGGCAGACATTTCCACCCTCTACCCACCCAGCTGCCGCCAAACCTGGGCTGGCCGTTCCCCCACCCTCCAGTCCTGCTGGGCCGGGTGCAGAGAAGGCAGCGCCTGGGAGTCCTGGGCCCAAGCCTGTCCACAGCCCAAGTTCACCAGGTCACAGTGGCCGAAAAGCCTTGGCAGGGTGGCGTTGCCCACATCACAGGCAGTGTGGGTGTGGGTGGGCAGGCAGGCCACAGCTTCTGCTCTTGGGGGCATTCTCAAAGCTGGCTCTTTGTCCTCCAACCTCACCCCTGTTCCAGAAGACGTGGCCAGTGGAGGGAGGGCCTGGGGAGACTGGGACGTCCGGTGCCCGGATCAAAGGCACAACACAGCCAGCCCGCAGCCCCACACCTGGGCTAGAGGACGCGAGCACCTGGGGAGGTGGGTTTTGTGGACGCCGTCCACTCCTCTCTGTTCCCCCCAAGCCAAGTGAGACCAACGGACATTAAGGACGTGCCTCCCCACAGTGAGTCCCCAGTGACATCCCTAAGCTCATCCTTGACCCTGCCCTTAGCCAAGAACCTGGAGGGAACCATCTGCAAGCCCTAGAGACATCTGGGGCCACTGCCTAGAGCAGAGCTCCTGAGACTGAATGCCTCTCTTGGGGTCTGCTCTGAGCCTGACACCCAACCCTGAGGGGCTGCTGCTGAAGAAAGCTCCCCACGCACTGATCGCTCGCTGCAGTTTACAAAGACCACTTCGAGGTGGGAATGGGGGGCTCTGGGGCCGACCTCACACTCCTGCTCCCCAGTTTCTAAGGAAGAGTGCTGCTAGCTTCTAGGAACACGCTTGGTGGGCAGGTAGTTGGAGGGGGTTGCCTGGGAAGGGAGTGTGAAGGGCCCTCAGACTTCTCAGGCCTCGCTCCTCCGCCAGGCTGGAATCTGGGGCCACCCCGTTCCTGGATGGCCAGGCATGCCAGGAATGGCTCCAGCTGTCGGCCTGGCCCGCAGTGGCTGGAACGTCTCCCCGGGCCCCACCCTCTCTAGCTGCTGCAGGCTTCAGAGAAGGGATGTGGAGAAGGAGGCGTGGACGCAGCTGTTCCTCCCGAACCGCAGTGTCTGGGCTGCCCTGCACCTTCGGGGAGAACAGTGGCCTGGGATCCACCTCCCTTCTGGGCCTGGGTCACAGCCACCCGAGCTGAGAGCCCCCATCGGGCCCCAGCGTGCTGCTGATGCTCTGTCTCCCAGCGTCCAGGGGGCTCCCAAACCCAGACGCAGATGCGGACCCTTCCCCGCAGGGTGGTGGGTTCTCTCTGAGTGCCCAGGCTGCCCCAGCCTCAGCCGCCTTGCAGCTGGGGTGGGGTCCCAGGTGCAGAACCAGAGACTAGCAATAGTGTGGTGCAAGGGGGACCGACGGGGCCGGAGGTGGCACGGGACGCACATGGCCCTGAAGGCTGAGCTGCTGGGGGAGGGGCGGGCAGGGTCCTGACACGGACATACTTTGCCTCACAGTGGAGTGAATTTGAGCCTCGGCTCCAGTCCCCCCCAGCAGGCCCCCACCTCCTCCAACTCCCTCAGCCTCCAGCTGTCAGGGGACGGGCTGCTGTCCCCCAGCCCTGGGGGAGAAAGGAAGGGACAGCGAGAGGGGAGGCCTCTGCGGAGGGAGAGGTCCAGCCTGCCTCCCCCGTCACAGAGCCCCCCAGGGCCTGTTGAAAGGCAAACACTCCCAAATCCAAAGCAGGAGGCCTCGAGAAATGTTTTCACAGGCGCCGGCCTCCCCCCAGCACGCCCCAGGTTGGGATGCCAGGGAAGAGAGGCTGTCCCTGGAACAGGTGGGCAAGGGCCCTGGAGGCCTGGGGCCCCCCAGGCTGCTCTCCCCGGCAGAGGGCTGAGGGGTGCAAGGCCTGGGGGTGAGCATACGTCTCCAGACGGGGAGTGGGGGGCCGAAAGTCGGGGGATGGCAGGAGCTGTGGTGCCCCTTGGGGGCAGCTGCTGGAGGGTCTGGCTGGCCAGGCGCCCGGTCGGCTGCCAGGGGCTGAAATTGGAGCCAGCTGGAACCGCGAGGCCTGTGGGAATGAGGGGACTCACGAAGCCCCTTCAGCGGGGGTTGGGAAAGGGCTCCCGTCACTCCTTGTTTCCAGCGCTCCCTGACCACCCCAGGACCACAAGAGCAATGAATGCCGTGAGCGCTGCTACCCCCTTTATGTCCGTTCTCTCTTAATTGGCAAGAGGGAGGCTGCCCTCTTGTACCCAGTGACGTCCCAACCACAGCTGGCCCTGTCCTGGCCCGGCCACATCCTCTATGTCCAGGTCCACCGAGGGTGTGAGCAGACGTGGCTCTGGCGAGGGAGTGAGTGCCCGTGGGGGTGTGGGGCCGGCGCCTGGGCTGCCTTCCACCCTGGCTTGCTCCCATGTTGGAGAGACGGTGGTGGCAGGGGCCCAGAGAAGATTTTGAGGGGCTGAGTCCAGCAGCCTCTGGGGGCCGGGCCCCAGACCTGATCAGCCCAGGCAGCTGCTCAGGCTCCAGGAGAAGCCCAGGCAGGCCCAGAGCCACAGGGCTGCCCCATGCCACGGCGAGGCCCCTGTGTGGCAGGACCTGGCTTGGGCTGGGCGCTCCCAACCGAAAAGTGGCCCTGAGTGTGAGTTCCTGGGGGGTGGGGCCTGCAGCCGCCCCTGCTGGCCAGGAGCTAGGGGTGGGGGGTTGGACATCACCCCAGACTGGCCAGGGTCACGGGCCCACTGCAGGGAGTCCCTAGGGAAACCCTGCCTCAATCCCGCAGAGAGGGGTGCTCCTGCCGCTCCCTCCATCTCTCTGCTCCAGTCGACTGGCAACCCCCCAGACCCTGGCAGGGGTCCCTCCAAAGAGAGGGCACGGTCTGCCGGGTGGTCCCTGCCTGACCCCAGCCGTCCTGGGGTTATTCCAGCAGGTGGACGGTTTCGTTACACTCACTCCCCACACCCTCTGGAGTGCGGCACCCACCCGAGGCCCCTCAGCTCACAGGCCCCCAAAGGCGGCCAGGGCCAGCGGTCCTGGGGGAGACCTGTGGAGCTCCAGCTGAAGACGCTGTCCCGCAGGGGCGGGAGACGCAGCCGGGACCCCGCAGGAGCCCATGCCTTACCTGGGCCAGCAGCCCGAGGACCAGGAGGAGCGCGGCGTCCATGGGGCCGGGGCGGGAGCGGGGCCCGAGTGCACCCGCGACCCAAAGGAGCGCGGCCGGGCTGAGTGACAGCGCAAGTGCGCGGGGCGGGCCAGGACCAGCGACAGCACGTGTGAGGTGGGCGTAGCGGGGCGTGGCGAGGGCTGAGTGACAGCACGAGAGAGGCCTCTGACAGGCCGCGGCCGGCCTGGGCGGGGCTAAGGCTGAGTGACAGTACTTGGGCAGGGGGTGGGGCGGAGCCTCTGGAGGGTAGGCGCGGGGCCGAGGGCTGAGTGACAGCACGTGTGCGAGTGGGGCGGGCGGGGCGGGGCCAGGGCCGAGGGCTGAGTGACAGCGCAGGTGCGCCGGCGGAGCGGTGACCGCTTGCGGCGGGTGGGGCGGGGCCAGAGGATGGGTGGGACTGGGAGGGGCCAAGGGCTGAGTGACACCTCGTGAGCGTGCGGGGCAGGGCCGAGGGCTGAGTGACCGCACGCGCGGGGACCGGGCAGGCAGGGCCAGGGCGAGGTCGGAGATGCCCCGGCTTGCGCGTCGGAGCGGAGGGAGAGGCGAGGCTGTGGGGAAGGCAGGGCGGGTGGGCCGGGTCAGGGACCAGCTGGGGTTTCTGGCTTCATTTCCTGCTCCTTGGGCCCCGGCTTGCCCCTGACCCAGGGCGTCTGCGCCGCAGTTCCTACGTGGGGGACACCTGAGCTCTTCCTGGACCCCGCGTCTCCCCTCATCCCACTGAGCACTCTCCACGCACCTCCTCGTGGCCTCATTTTACTCAGCTCCTATTCAATATGGAGCTGCTCTGGTTCACACGCCTCTGACGCCAGGACACCCCCGATTCCACCGGTCCACGCGCCTCCTCCAACATCCCCTTGTTCCCCGAGGCTCCTGCCTGGAGCACCTTCTTCCCGCTGCTGCCGACAGAACTCCTTCTCGTCCCTCAACGCCCAAGGTCAACGCTGCCGGCTCCTCCTGGAGCCTTCTCGCCGCCACCTCGGCCAGAAGCCCTCCCTCCTGCTGAGTGTGGCACCTGCTCTGCCTTCCGTGACCCCGCCCCCCGGAGGGCGTGGGCATAGCTCAACACCCGCACAGGCCCCCCACAATCAGGGAGGTCCTGGAGGGAGGGTGGAGGGGGCTGTCGGGAGGAGGACTCGTTCTTTTGAGCAGGCAGGTTGGGGAGTAGGGGTTGCTGAGCAGCCCAGGGCCCCGTGGGGAGCCCGTCCCTCTCTGTGGTGGGAGCAGCCAGGCACTTCTGCTCTTCTCTCCAGGCTGTGGGGTGGTTGGGAAGGTTCAGGCACCATCTGTCCTGCTGGCCTGCTTGGAAGGAGGCCAGGCTGCCCAGGAGGCTCAGGCCGGGACTGTCCCTAGCGCTCCCTGCTCCAAGATGAGGGAGTACAGGGAGCCCCTCCGTCTCCAGACTGGGAGGCCTGTGGGGCTGGGGTGTAGCCCGCTGGGGACTGCTGACCCGCCTCTGTGGTCAGACACTCCAACTAGGGGTGGAGAAGCCCTCCGAATTGGTTCGGTTTTCAGCCTCACGGGACTAGTGCAGGGGTGAGATAGAAGTGCCCGCCCTCCCCCCAGAAAGAGGCCCGGGGGAGCTGCCGTCTGCCACCCCCAGCTCCTCTTCTTCCACCCAGGATCCACCTGCTCAGTCACCTGCCCCCCACCAATGGAGGCCAAGCCCCTCCTCCTCGGGATGTCGAGGAAAAGGCTAAGCTGGGCCAGGTCCTGGGTGAGCCCCAAATGTGGGGAGGGGCTAGGAGGCAGCTGGCTTGGCCGCTGTGGGAGGGCATGCTCCCCAGCTGGCTGGCCGTCCCCCAGGGGCAGGTGCCCCCTGCGACAGACCCCACTCCACGTGCGCCTAGATCAGCGGGAAGGCCAGCAGGCAGGAGCCCCGAGCCCAGTCCCAGCTTGGAGCCTTGGGCTGAAGGTTCTTCCCCACAGCCTCAGTTTCCCCTTGTGTGTCAAAGGAAGAGGGCAGGGAAGGGCTGGGCACCCTGAGTCTGGAGGTCCAGTCCAGTGGGGGCAGGAGTCCAATTCCGGCTGAGGACTGTCACCCCTAGAAGAGTCCTCCTCTTTTCGGGTGGACTTGGAGACACTTCCCCTCCGTGTGCACCCCAAGCCTCCAGCTGGAACCCCACTCTGGGCTTCCCCCTCCTTTTTCCAGAGTCTGCAGTCCTGGGCCTTCCAAGACTCACCTCCATCACTGCCACCCTCTGCCTCGCCCACCTCAACTCTCCAGCTCACC
The DNA here is from genome assembly GCA_963574635.1 of Cheracebus regulus. Taxonomy (NCBI): domain Eukaryota; kingdom Metazoa; phylum Chordata; class Mammalia; order Primates; family Pitheciidae; genus Cheracebus; species Cheracebus regulus. The sequence continues at coordinate 28,431 of CAUYQU010017960.1, read as the reverse complement.
CAGCGCCAAGGGAAAGGCCTCATGGGCATGGGGTGGGGGTGGGGCTGGCCGAGGTGAAGAGGGGGCCCCTGGTCCACAGCCTCGGTTCCCCACCCAATTTCCTCTCCCTAGTATGAGGACCTGGGTACAACAAACGGCCCAGGACTCCCCAGGAGCCCCGCAGCCCTGGATGTCCCACAGGCCCTCCCACCCCTCTAGCCCTGGGCTGCTCCTCACACCGCAGGCAGTGGCCCAGGGTGGGCTGAGGAATTTCCAACTTTCTTTTGATAGATGTGGGCGGGTGCCAGTTTTCAGCTGAGAAGCAATGCTGCCTGCCCTGCAGTGATTCTGTAACCACACAGTGCAGTAACAGCGCTCTACCCTCGTTGATTATTAAATTGAATCTGTGTAATCACGGTGTATAAATACAGATGCGCACCCCACCCACTAAGGGGCTGGCATGATTCGACACCCTGGGGTCAAGCAAGGTGTGCTGACGGGGCCCGTGGAGGCCCAGGGCTCAGGCCAGACGCAGCCCCGTTTCTGGAGAGGCAATGGGGGCCGGAGGGCAGGGGTTAGCAGGTGTGACGGCTGCTCCCACCCAGGGTGCGGGCCGTGGAGGGCGGAGGGGTGGTGTCCTGGGAGTTCGTGCAGCACTTGACACCAAAGGAGGGCCCTGGTGTGAGGAGGCCCTGGCCTGGGGGCCGCGTCCCTTCCAGACCTGAGCCCATTTTGCCTGTGGCGGAGGGTCCGGGGATTCGCCCTGCAGGTGGCCCCATCTGACAGGCAGGGCCTGAGGCTGGCGGGGGCCGGGGTGTGGAGGACGCAGGTGAGGCCTGGCCGGGAGCCAGGTGTCGGCCATGGGCCATGCCCTTCCCACGTACTCCTCTGGCCTAGAGGCTGCCAGGCGCTGGGGTGAGGCTGATACCCAGTCCTGGGGCTGTCAGAGCACAGACCAGCCCATCTAGGTGGACGAAGGTCCTCATAGAGCGAGTGGGGGTGGGGAGTGGATCCCAAAGGGCTGGGCTCAGCACACACAGCACCTGAGTCCTGGCTGAGTGTCTGTGGCCCACACCAGATAGGGGCCCTGTAGAGGGGCTTCTGTCTGAAAGTTTCCCCTGGGACAGAGGGGGTGGGAACTCGGGGTGTGGAGGCCAGGCGGTGTCTGGCTGGGGCCACCCTGGATCCCACTGTGCTTGGGGTGTCTGGGCTCAGGGGTGACGCTGTCCCCGTGTTCAGGCCACTACCTGACCCAAAGCCATGGGGCTCAGTGCAAGGGGCTCAAGGGACCCCCCATCAGGTTTAGGGGGTGCTGTTTTTGTTCAGAAGCCGCTGACACCCTCCACAACACACACATGAAAAGAATATTGGACAAGCCTGTTGAAAAAATCCTGGGCATTCAAAACACACAGACAGACAGATGGACAGTGTTGGCTAGGAAGGTCTGTTGGTGGGGGGCGGCCCTCCTAAGGACCTGGGGACAGCGGGCTCCGGGAGCCTGACGGTCAGTCCTGGCTGTTGTGCCAACAGGGAGTTGGGCACGGAGGGGTGAGGGGGTGGGGGCCTGCTGGGCCTCCCCCTCGGCTGTCCGGGTCCTGTCCTGCCCAGCTGCCCTGACACTGGTCTTGCATCTCACCCCCACAGTGACAGGGGCCAACCAGACAGGTGCCTCGGCAGGTCTCCAGAGGCCTGGGGGCGGGGTCAGGGCTGGGGGTCAGGGCTACAGGCAGGGTCAGGCCTAGGGGCGGGGTCAGGGTTGGTGGGGCCTGGGCTGGGGGCTTGGTGGCCCGTCACACCCACCGGCCCGGCAGGGGGCAGTGTGGCTCCAGGACAGCAGCGAGCAGGTGGGGGAGGGGTAGCCAACTCCTTTGATTGCCAGAGTCTTCAGGGCAGAGCTCAGAGGGGACGATGGGCCTTCCCGGCTGCTGTCCCCATGCGGGACATGCCTGCCCCTCCAGGCCAGCCCGGCACTGTCACCCAGCGTGGATGCCTTGGCATCTTACCCTTGCAGCCACCATGCGGGCAGGGATCAGGGAGGCCTGTGGAGTTCGGCCCAGGCCTCCCTCCCTTTCCCTGGCCCCAAGCACGGGGAGGGTGGGGCAGCTCACCTGAGGTCTCACCTAGCATTGCCCCGAGGCCGCCCCAGCGCAGGGGTGGCTGGGCTGGCAGGGGCTCCTGAGGTCGGCCCAGGCCCCAGCAAGGCTGAGGCTGAAGGAGCAGAACTGACCTCGGAGACCGGGACCTGCGCCAGCACCGCTGGGGGAAGGGGACAGAGAGTGGAGGGGCCGGGCTCCTGCCCACACTTATGCTATCACAGGGCCCCCGTCGGCGCCCTCCAAAGACAGGCTGGGGCAGGGCTCACGGCAGAGCGGCCCACACCCCAAGGCCCCTGGGGTCCATGGAGGCTGGGTTTGGTGAGCCTGGCTGTCCCCTCGGGCAGTGCTGGAGCTCGCAGCTGCCTTGTGAGTCATGGGGGTGGGGGCTGTATTTGGCTGAACCCCAGAAGGGCAGGTGGGACACGGGTGGCCTTGTCCTGGCCCAGCCCAGAAAGCTGTGGGCCCAGAGACAGTGGCTGTCCAGCTCCCCACACCACGTCAGCTCGCCACTCCCAGCAAATCCCACCCAGATCTGGACGTCTGTCCTCTCCTCCTCTGCGTGGGTGTCAGCGTCCCTCCCTCAGTGCCCCACGCCTCTGTGTCCTCCATCCCCGTAACCCAACACTGACAGGAGGGAGGACGCAGGAGCAAGATGGGGCTGGAGAGGGGAGGACGGGCTCTGAGGGGGTGAGGGGGGAAGGACACGGGCGGGGTGGGGGTTAGAGGGTCCTGGCTGCATCTATACCCAGGGGCTGCCGCCTGGATGCACTCCAGGTCTCCGCCTCATCCCCAGTGGCCCTGAAGCTGGCCTGTGCCATGGGGCAGAGGCAGATGCTGACCATCCAGCCTGGCTGCTGTAGCTGGGTGGTGCCCAGGCCGGAGGAGGCTGGAGACTGCTGGCTGCTGACCAGCAGCTTACTGTCCCTGCCATCCCGTCTCCTGGGTGTTGGCACCTGTGGAGGCTGGGGCTGCCTCAGGAGCTGGCAGCGCTCAGTTCCGATTCCCGGACAGGAAGAAATGGGGAAACGGGGTAAGAGGCCCTTTGAGCTTCTGGCCTCGTCATTGGAAGAGGCCAGCATTGCCCTGGGTCATTCCACACCTGGCCCTTTATGGGGACCAGCTGGGGCTGGGAGAGGATGATCCCATCTTCAGGAAGCTTCTGGAAGGATGGGCCACCTGGTGGCAGGCGCTTCTGGGCCAGGGCTGGGCGGGAGGGAGGGCGGGGGGGGGGGGCTGTGTGCTGGACACCGAGGGTGCCGGGTCCTCTCTGCCACCTCCTTGACCTTCCCAGCCAAGCTGTGCTTGGCGCCCCTGCAATCAGCAGAGAGGTCGGGTTAGCTATCCCTGAGTCAGCCCAGGCAGCCCGCCCTCCCTGCGTCTTCTGCTCGCAGGCCGCAGCTTTGTCTTTCAATCAATATCAAGTGGACGGAAGACAAATTCGGGAGCAAGAATCCCAAGTAGCCTATAAATCACAGTAATGACCATTCAGATTAAATCAGTTGCTGTAATAGGATCAATTCAGCTGAAGCCGCTGGTCTCCCTGCGTTTCATCCCCTCCAGCTGCTGGTGGGAGGGGCTGACCTGAGGTTCCTCCGATGACCCCTCCAGGCCTGGCCTACAGGCTGGGAGGACAGGCGGGGCCGCCCAGGGCTCCGGAGCCACCAGACATCCCTGCTGTCCTCTTTCTTCTTCAGACAGAGTGGACTTAGACCAGAGGAGGCCCAGAAAGACGCCTGTGCCCAGGACGGTTCAAAAACAGTCAGACAGATCGGGAGCCTCACGCGGGGCCAGGATTCCAGGCTGAGCCGCCACGCCCGGGGCAGGACTCGAGGCTGGGCCGTGGCCCCAAGTCCTGGAGCAGCTGGGCCATGTCCAGGGCATGGGCGTCCGGCGGGAGGCCCCGCTGAGCGCTTGGGGTGTCCGAGGCCGGGCCCCTAGCTCCCTGCAGAGGCCCTCGCTCTTCCAGCCTCAGATCCTGGCTTGCTCTCTGAACGCTGGGCCAGATGCCCCTGTTCTGAGCCCCTGCCTCTCTCTCTCTCTCTCTCTCTCTCTCTCTCTCTCTCTCTCTCTGTTTGAGGTGGAGTCTCGCTCTGTGGTCCAGGCTGGAGTGCAGTGGCGGGATCTCAGTCCACTGCAGCCTCTGCTCCCCAGACTCCTGCCTGAGCCTCCTGAGTAGCTGGGATTACAGGCACACACCACCATGCCCTGCTAATTTTTTCCAAGTTTTAGTAGAGATGGAGTTTTGCCATGTTGGCCAGGCTGGTTTCGAACTCATGATCCGCTTGCCTGGGACCCCCAAAATGCTGGGATTACAGATGTGAGCCACCGCGCCCGACCAAGTACAGACTTTTCCTAACACACACACTGGGAGAGCTCATCACACAGAGACACTGACTCAGACAACAACTAAAAAATATTGTTTATTAAAATGAAGTCCCTTGAGCCAAGAAGTTGGAAAATGTTAGTAAATTTAGTGACTATAAAACAAAACCTAGTAAACAAAACAAAATGAATCTGAGACTCAACAGGCCCTCCCAAGATGGCAGGGGGAGTCCTCGGGAGCCTGGAGGATGTCACAGCCTGTCGTGGCCTTGAGGGATCAGTGGAGTGAAAAGCTATAAACTTGGTTGGAAAAAAAAACTGCAGATTTTATAGCATTTAAAAATGTTGGCGTGGTGTGGTGGCTCATGCCTGTAATCCCAGCACTTTGGGAGGCCGAGGTGGGCGGATCACAAGGTCAAGAGTTCGAGACTAGCGTGGCCAACATAGTGAAACCCCATCTTTAATAAAAATACAAAAAAAAACCCTAGCTGCCCAGGGTGTCGCGTGCCTGTAGTCCCAGCTACTTAGGAGGTCGAGGCAGGAGAATTGCTTGAACCTGGGAACCGGAAGTTCCAGTGAGCTGAGATCACACCACTGCACTCCAGACTCTGTCTCGAAAAAAAAAAATGTTAAAGGTTAGCTGGGCACAGCAGTGGCACATGTCTGTGGTCCCAGCTACTTTACAGGCTGAGGTGGGACGATCGCTCGAGCCCAGGAGTTCCAGACCAGCCTGGGTAACTGTAGAAAGTAAAAATACAACGTTCCTCTTCAAAGTTTTCCTCTTAGTTCATCATAAATAATCGCTTTTTAAGAAGTTAATTTACTCTAGACCCTTTGCTAAGACTCCCGAATAGTTGTTAGTCATCATAAAGAAATAAGTGTATCCGGGGTTCTCAGTTCTTAGCATTTAACCCAGATATTTGCGCCGCCATGCCTGGACAAGCGCAGGCCAGTCTTAGGTCATAGCTTGTCTCCCTTCCTTGTTTGGAAGTAGTTCTGCCTCTCTACGCGTTCCTCAGGTGACTCCTGTGCGTTTGTTCCCCGCTGCCTTTACCGATTCAGGAAAGCCGGCCGCGTGCAGCCCGGACTGTGAGGCCAGCGCGGCGAGTGGCATGGGGCGCGTGGCCGGGTGGCCTCGCCTCCTCTGTGCCGTGGACTCTCGTGGCAAACTGCTGTTGACTGTCCCTGCTGCAGAAAGCCAGGCTGCCTTGCTGTGAGAAAATCTGCATTCCAGTGCTGCTGCTTTTGCGGCCATGAAAATTGACATAAAACAGCAACATGCTGAGGCTCTGTTGCTACAAATTAAAAAATAAAAATTAGCCGGGGCGTGGTGGCACATGCGTGTCGTCCCAGCTACTCAGAAGGCTGAGACATGAGGCTTGCTGGAGCGCAGGGGTTCAAGGCTGCAGGGAGCTCTGGCTGCACCGGCGCTCCAGCCTGGGAGGCAGAGGAAGACCCGGTCCCGCCCCCCGCCAAAAAAACAGCTGGCCCCGATGGTGCGTGAGGCCGGGAGCAGCGACGGGATCCCCGTCCCGCAGCAGGAGCGCTCAGGGCCCTGGAGGGCGGGGAGAGGAGGGGATGCGCACGGGCGTTCCCGGGTCAGAGGCGGCGGATCGGGGGAGAAAAACAGAGAAAACAGAGAACGCCTGCGGCGGAGACGCCCTGCGGGTCCGAGAGGAGTGAGGAGGGAACGGACGCCCCGCGGGTCCCAGGGGAGAGAACGGACGCCCCGCGGGTCCCAGACGAGAGAACGGACGCCCCGCGGGTCCCAGAGGAGGGAACGGACGCCCCGCGGGTCCGAGGGGAGGGAACGGACGCCCCGCGGGTCCCAGAGGAGTGAACGGACGCCCCGCGGGTCCCAGACGAGAGAACGGACGCCCCGTGGGTCCCAGAGGAGGGAACGGACGCCCCGCGGGTCCCAGAGGAGTGAACGGACGCCCCGCGGGTCCCAGAGGAGGGAACGGACCCCGCTGGGCTCCCGGACGGCGGGTCGGCAGCTCTCACAGCCGGGCGCGGTGCGTGCGGACCGTCCACACCGTCTCAGGAGTAGAAATCTTGAGTCAGCCTCAGCCCTAAGGAAACCGGGTCGGCAATCAGACGCGCACGTCCACGCAGCGGCCTCGGGCCCTGCGGTCTTAGACGCCAATTTCTCCGCCCTTCAAGATCCTAAATAAAAGGTGGGTCCTGCATCCACACCCGCGGCGGAAGCGGGTTGGAATTCAGCTTTTCCCGCGTTGTAAAGGCCCGCGGCCCGCAGAGCCCTGAGCTGAGCCTGTGCCCGGGCGGCTACCGAGGCCTCCGGAAACACCGGGTCGGGCGTCTCCACACAGCCCGGGCTTCTTCGACCAATTAATTTACTGCAAACATTAAAAAACAAAAAACAAAAAACCCTTTGATTGTCGGAGCTTTTGGGGTTTTGAAACTGGAAATAAGATTCCAAGGACCTGGAGCAACAATCAGATTAAATACAATAACTCACTCTCCACACGTGCACAGACAACCAAGCGGGGTCCGTCCCAGGAACAGCAGGAAGTCCTCCGGGAGTTCACCCCAGCGCGGCGGAGACGAGCAGTGTCACCGATTTCCAGAAACGAGGCGCTTCCAGGGCGTCCGCTGCCCGTTCGGGAACAGCCAGCAGCTGGCATGGCGGGGGCTGGGGATGCCGTTGCCCGCCGCTGCCTCCAGGGACTTTTAAAAGGGACGTGAAGCTGCTCTGGGGATTCAGACGAAGCGTGACGGGCTGGGCGCCGGTGCGCGCCTGTGTTGCACGGCACGGTGGGAGGCCGAGGCCGGGGGCGTCGCTCGAGCCTCGGAGCCTGTCAACACGGGCGACCCGCCTGCGCAACGCGGTGAAACCCGTTTCTACAGAAAATACAAAAAGTCTCCAGGCGTGGTGGCGCGCGCCTGTCATTCCAGCGACTCGGGAGGCAGAGGCAGGAGACTCGCTTGAACCCGGGAGGTGGAGGCTGCGCGGAGCCGAGACCGTGTCACTGCACTCCAGCCTGGGCGACAGAGCAAGACGCAGTCTTTTTTAAAAAAAGAAAAAAGGGAACAAAGAGGGAGGGCCGGGAACAGCTCAGAGCGTGCTGCGGGGGAGCCCAGGGCGGCCTGGAGACAGGGGCTTGGGCCAGGCGGGGTTGGAAGCAGGGGCGCGGGGGCACGGGGCAGGATGCCGGGGCGAGCGGGGCGACGCGGTGGACGTGCGGGGGGAGATCAGGGCTGCACGTCCCACCACACACATGCATTTCCAGTGAACTAACCGCTTCAGTGAGAAAAGCAAAGCTTTGTAACTTCTAGAAGACCATATGTGAAAACATATTTAAAAGCTTTGAGGAAGAAATGCTTTTTTTAGGACAACACCCCAAAAACCCAAACCATAAGAAAGTAGACACGAATGCATTTGAATACATTAAAATCGAACAATTCTGCACATCGATCATAGAACAAATGAAGCCAGAGGCCAGCCACGTAACCCACGTACAATCGCGACAAGGATCGGCCAGCCGACAGCAAACGGGCAGAGACCCGGGGCAGGGGACTTGCCGAGAAAGAAGCCCGACGGCCAGGAGCAGAGTGGAGACGTCCCACCTAACCGGTCATCAGGGACACGAGTGACAATCAGAAGATTCCGCCTCACACTCGGCACCGGGGCGAGAGCTGAGCGTCTGGCCGTGCGCGGCTGACCTGCTGCGGAGACGGAGCGTCTCGCCCCTGCCCGGCGCAGCCTCGGAAGGCATCAGGCGAAACCCAGCACGTGGAAGACATCCGGGCCTACGGTCCAGTGACGCCACTCGCGGGAGTGTTTTCCGGAGAAATTCTTCCACGGTGCAAGAGCCGCACCTGCAGCCGACTGCAGCTTTGCTCTTGGAGGGGGTGCATCCAACCGCTGGGGTCAGGGGTCAGTGCGCACCGCACAGGGCGACCTGAGGACGACCAGGCGAGGGAGCCCCCGTGGGAGCTGGAAACGTCCCTCGCAGAGGACCTGAGCTCCGTCGGACGTGCCAGCACTGAAACCCAGACCCACAACACCACGTGGGCATCGGAGCCCTGTGAGCAGCAGCCCCGCGTGCTGGGAAGGCGCCCACCTGGTGGCAGCCAGAGGCTCGGGAGGCCGAGGCTCGGGTTCCATGAAGCTGCTGGGGATGTGCACGCGGGTGGCTGCGTTCTCTCTTCTTTTCTCGATGTTTAAAATGGCTTTAAAAATGCTCTTAAGCCATATTACTAGATTTCACTGTCCTGGGGACAGCAGAAGCGGGCCGTGAACACATGGGCATCCGCGCAGACTGGGAGGGGTTGTGTGGACCCTGCCCGCAGATGAGAAAGTGTGAGTCCCCGGCCTGGGCCCCCTCCCCAGCTCGGCCTGGGCCCGCTCTGCCGGCTCCCGCTGGGCCCTCCAGGCTGCTCTGGTCCTACTGTGGCTGTCACCACTTGCTGGGGCCTGGGGCACCTGCAGGGCGGCTCTGAGGCCAGATCTGTGTTTACGGACACGTGTCTGTGCGTGTATATGTGTGTGTGTGCATCTGTGTGTGAACACACAAATGTGTGCACACCTGTCAGCGTGTGTGCGTGCGTGTGTGTGCAGGGGCAGTCCGTTCAGCTGGCACGGGGTGTCGTCTTTTTTCCAGCTAAGAGGCGGCTGTTCCCCATTGGAGTGGGAGTGCCGGGCACGCCGGGCACGCCGGGCACGGGCTGGTGCAGTAAAGACGCCACGTGCTGCTGGCGCTGCCACTCTTAATGGGCTTGGCTCCAAGACTGGGGAAGGCGCAGGTGGTGAAGGAGACTGATGCTCTGTGACCTGCAGCCATTTTGGGATAACTGAATGGTTGTGAGTGACCAGACTGTCCATGGGGGACGTGTCCTGTGACCTGACGACGAGGGGCTGCCTGGGGGGCCCTGGCTCATGCTTCTGAGAGGACCAGGGCTGTCACGGCGGGTGAAGGATGCCGGATGTGCGCTGGACTCCCAGCCTGAGCCTGGGCCGCCCGACGGCGCCCCCGCGTGGACACACACACACCCCCATCGGCAGGTTCCCGCCGGGGCTGCAGGAAACCCAGTCACCAGCACACAGCGCGCGTCGGTCTCACTCCTCCACGATGCGGCCGCGTGTGTGACGTGCTGCACACATGCTTGCCGATGGGGACTCACACACACGCCCATGTGCCCCGGGGGGCTGGGGTGGGCCCACAGGGAATGAAGCTAGGAAGGGCGCCCCCAGAGAGGCCGCACTGCACGCAGCAGACACACAATAGGGCAGCGGGCGAGCGTCCGGCCCAGGATGGTCAGGGCCTGGCTGGCGGAGCCTGGGGTCCGGCACCCGCCCTGTGCTCCTGAGACCCTGGGCCAGCTGGAAGCACAGTGGGCTTTGAAGATGTGCTCACTGGCCTGTAGTCCCCAAGCTCCACCCATCCCAGCTGGGACAGCCCTGGGGAGCCTGCTGGTCCGGGACTGAGGGCAGGACGAGGACCCCCTGCTGAGCCTGCAGGCCTGCCCTGGGAGCTGGGCTAGGAACCTTCTGAAACGCGACTTCCGCGGGACCCTCTCACGCCCTTGCACAAGCGACCCTTATTCCTGTGTCACGGATGAGGACACAGGCTCTGAGCGGCTGAGGGACCTGTGGGGGGCAGGGCTGGCGCCAGCTGTCTCACTTTAAAGACTCGCCACAGCTTGGGACCCATGGAAGGCAGGTGAGGGGACGAAGGGCAGAGCTGGGCCCTGGGGCAAGGCCTGTGGCAGTGCCAGGCTCCTGGACACAGCAGATGGCCCCAGGGAACTGGCCCCGTCCCGCCTGGCCATGCCGTAGGAGCTCAGGGTCTCCGCCAGTGAGACTGCGGACCAGTTGGCTGCCAGCCAAGGCCACAGGACGCCCTCCTTGACTCCCAAGGTGAGGCTCAGCTCCTAATGACCGAGTGGCCTCCGCAGGGTGCTCCCTCCCCATCCCACCGCCTCTCCGGATCTGCCTGGCTCAATGCACGTCCATCCTGGGCCCTCCCGGCCTTAGCTGGCTGAGCCGTGGCTGTGCCCGCCTGCCTGGACCTCTCCCTCCTGACTGGGTGCATTCTGCAGACGGCAGCATCAGTGCTGCATGGACGACGCCCACACATGCACCACGTCTGTAAGCTGCACCCAGTCTAGCCTGGTGGCTCCTGTGTGAGCCGGAGCTCGCAGCCAGTGCCACCAGAGGGGACAACCTGGGGCTTTGACCCCAAGCCCGTGATTCCCACCGTCGCCCTCAACTCACCTGCCTCAGCTGCTCATGTGCAAAGCTGGCTGAGAGCCGCCCTCAGCGGGTGCGAAAACCCTGGGGAGGCACCTGAAGCTGCCTTGAGTGTGTGGGTCAGCGTGTGCTGCGTGTGTGGGAACCGCAGCAGTACCCTTCGCCCACCTGCAGACCCGGGCCCCGCCCTGTCCCTGCAGCTGTGTGTGGTGCCTGCGGGTTTCCTGCTCAGCGAGACGCAGATGGGCCCCACGCCCGAACCGTGCTTGTCCATCCTGTGGCAACATCGTGACCCCAAGCCTTGCTCGCGGCTGTGCCGGCAGCTGGCAGGGAATGCCGTGGCCGCTGTGGGTGGTGGATCATGAGGAGCTGCCGCAGATGTTCATTCTGCAGTGACCTCGTCCCTCATGCGGCTGCTCACTGCGGCAGACGCACGTGGGGCATGATCCATCACACTGACCCCTTTGGTGAGCGGTTCCTCTGCCATGTCGACGTCGTCGATGTGTCAACACAGGGTCCACTTTACTCTACCAGGCAGGAGAAGGCTGCGTGGACCTCCCGCTAGGTAGCCAGGGAGGAGGGACGGAATTGACGCTCAGGGCCCATGAAGCCAGGCTCTGGGCCTTTGGGGAGGGACAGTCTGGTCTGGCTCAGGAAGGTTCTGGAAGGGCACCGAGAGCAGTCGCAAGAGTGCACAAGGACCTCGCAATGAGAGAAGCCTGAGTGAGCTCCCACCCTGATCAGAGGCACCACGTGTGGGAAGCTGGGGTCTGAGTGCCGCTGCCGCGGGCGAGAGTGATCACTGACCCGGCAGAGCACGGCCTGAAAATGGGGAGGAGGGAGGGAGGGAGGGACGGATGGGTGTGCACACAGGGGCCGTGTGCACGTGTGTATATGCAGGCCTGTGTGCAAGACATACATGTGTGGTGTATGCAGGTGAGACACATACACGTGGCTTATGCAGGTGTGTGTGAGACATATATACATGTGGCTTATGCAGGTGTGCGAGAGACATACATGTCGCTTACGCAGGTGTGTGTGAGACATACATACATGTGGCTTATGCAGGTGTGTGAGACACATACATGTGGCTTACACAGGTGTGTGTGAGACCTACATGTGGCTCATGCAGGTGTGTGAGACACACATACATGTGGCTTACCCAGGTGAGAGACATACATGTGGCTTACACAGGTGTGTGTGAGACATACATAGATGTGGTCCACACCCACCTGCACAGATCTGTTACTGACTCAGTGGCCAGCACAGTCACCACCTTCTCACGTGGCCAGGAACAAGCTGCAGGTCTGCACAAGAACCTCCTCCCACCTCCCAGCACACGAGGCCGGAAGTGTTGACGTGAGGGTCCAGGGGCTGCGGCTCCCCGGTCAGTGGGGCCCACAGTGCATCCTTTGCACCCACCGCCTCACTCCCTGCTGTGCCTGGCGCTGCATGGCCCTGAGGCTCCTGCTCCCAACCCTGGTGCCACAGGACAGAGTCCAGGGGGGAGGGGGGCGCGGGTGTCGCCAGTCCCCATGAACAAAGTCCCCACTCCTCAGTCAGTGCTAGAAGGGCCCCGAGAGAGCAGCTTCAGTTCTGAGTAGGGAAACTGAGGCGGAGCAGGCTCAGGCCGTTAGGCTTGGACACCTGGGAGGACAGCAGCCCCAAGGGTTGGGTGGGAACGTGAGCCCAGCTTAGCACTCCTGACTGCCGGGCCTGGATCTCTGGGCCTCAGGATCTCTGGGCCTCAGCGGACCTGCCAGCCTAACGCCTGGGCTGCTGATCCTATCTGTTGAATGAAAGGAGGAGGCAGGAGCTGAGCCCATGTCCCCTCCCGGGGAAGGCACAGGCTGAGGAAAGGCAAAGGGCGGCAGGAGCGTCACCTGGCCCCGATGGGGACAGGCAGAAAGGACAGGGTGGCAGTGCCCACAGGCTGCGCGTGGGACGTTCCTGGCGGCAGCAGGCATGGTGCCACCGCTTTGGGAGTCCTGCCACCCCCCGGGCCTGAGAGAAGCCGGGCCACCAGCCTGGGAACAGCTCCTGACAGTACCCCGTGTCTGGCTGGGGTCAGAGCTGGCTGACTTTTCACAGATTCAAGCCAGCCTCCCAGGAGGTCAAAGGCACCCAGTATGCAAAGGGGGCTTCTGGCCCAGCTGGCACCTGCTCCTGGGTCTGACTTGTGTGGTGTGGGGCTGTCCAGCCAGGGGTAGGGTGTGCAGGGTGGGCACTGCCAGCCATGGGGGGCTGTGGTATCTGGAGGGGCTCGGTCACAATGACTTAGCTAAAGGGACTCCACCTGTGTCTCCAGAGGCCGGGTCAGCTCCAGAGGCCAAGACAGGGAATAAACGGGCCTTTAATGGGCTGGGGAGGAGAGGATGAGCTCCCTCCAGGATGGGCTTGTTCCCGGCTGGCAGAGTGGAGGGGAACCAGGGGCCTGGCTGGGCGCGGGCGGACTGTGTGCACGGAGGCTGACCAGCCTGGCACAGGGAAGGCTGGAGAGTCACTCGTGACTTCAGGACACAGCATTCCACTGCGTGTCCTTGAAGCACCATATTCTACGGCTGGTCAGCGAGCTCCAGGCTCTCTGTAGTTTGTGGTACTGGCAGCAGTCACCCTGGTTGAGTGTATGATTACTGTGGCGTCTGTACTTTGTGGTACGGGCAGCAGAGAGTCACCCTCGTAATTTTGAAAGTACGTGATATATACTATCGCATAAAGCAAAGGATCATGTAAACTTTGTAGGAATCGAAAGTTTCAGGGTTAAAGGAGATGCGAATGTAGCATTAGTGGAAGTAAAAACTTGCCATGTGAAATCTGACCTTTTCCGAACAGAAGGCATTTCCTTAGCTACTAGCAAGGCCTGGACCCCGTCATCTGGACTGTGGTCTCTGAGTGCCATTCCCTGGGGTCCAGGCCTCTGGTGGGTGGACAGGCCCCCTTCCCAACTGTTCCCGGGGACAGCCATGGGGACGGCACAAGGCCACGTGGTGAGCAGTTCGGCTGTGGTAGGGCTGCGGCAGGGGGTGCCCACCCGTCCTGGAAGGCTGGATGCTGCCCTCTGGCCTCACACATGCGGGAGTGAGCGGGGGCCCCAGGCCATGCCTGCCTGCCCCTGAGGCTCATGAGCCCGAGATGGGGCTGGCCCCTGCCCAGCACACTCGTTTACAGCCACCTTTTCTGATGTGCATTCTGGGGGCAGAACATTCTGGGTAAGTTGAGGCCAGACACTGCTGGGCTGTTGTGGGAAATGCGAAAAAGTTCCTTTTTGAAGTTTCCTTTCTTGTTAAAGAGTAAGTGTGCTGATAACTTTGTGAAGCCCTGTCCTATGTAGCTGTTAGACGTGCCGTGCTTACAGACACCTGGTACATTCTGTGTCCTGGTACTTTAACCAAGATATCTGTGCTGGGCGTGCTCACAGGCATGTCCCAGCTCTCCATTGCTTTTACTTGTTTAGAAAAAAAAGAAAAGTTTTAGGTTGTGAGCCGATTGGGTTTAGAATAGTTTAGAATGTGAGGTCTGGCTCCAGCCAACGGAAAGCAGACACAGCAGTAAGGACGACCCCAAATGCATCAGGGATAAATTTGTCTATTTTCCTTTGTTCACTGTCCTCTTGTGCCACGATGGCTAGTGAGGGTGCCCTTCCTGCAGTCCAGGAAGTAAAAATCCTTTGTCTCAGTGCTGATTTTTCTTTTTGGCACTGAGCATCTATTTCCAACATCTACTCCCAACAGCTGTGAGTGCTACTTCCCAGAGGCTGTGGGGAGGAGCCAGCCCATTCTCCTGAAAATTGTTCAGAAATTTCTGGATTCTCCATGGTCCCCGTGCGTCTGAATTGACCCCGCTGAGTAAGTGCGACATTGGGTGCACCCAACATTCACAACACACCTTCCTGAGGTTTCTGCACCGTTCAGGCCTGTGGGAAAGGCCGGTGAGCCGCAGATGCGAGATCGGGGGTGAGGGGCAGGTGGGGCTCTGGGTGGAGAGGGTGATGGGAGGGATAGTTCACGGGCTGAGGGGCCGGTGTGGAGAAGACCTGGACAGTCCCTGCGCTGGGGGGCAAGGTGGGGTCCCAGCAGAGCAGCTGCACGGCTGCCCCTCTGCGCACTTTCTGTGGCATGTGCCGGCGGACACAGGACTGTGCAGGGTGGCAGGTGTCCCCATAGCAGGAGATGCTCTCCTCAGACGCCCGAGACCCAAGGGGCAGGGCTGGCTCTGGGAGGTTGGTGAACCCTCAGCTCCTCCCAGGATGCCCCCACGGTGCTGCCCAGACCTCCTAGGTGGGCCAGGAGGCACAGGCATGTGCAGTTGTGTGCTGCGTGCAGGCGCAGGCAGGGCAGACGGCATGGGACAGGGGCTTCTTTCCTCCAGTGGAGTCTTTATTTCTTTTTTGGAGACACCTCCGGGACCCTCCTGGGACCTGCCCTGGAGAGCCCAGCAGCCACAAGGCACTGTGGGGCGGGAGGTACCTGAGCATGTGGGACTCGCTGCGAAGTTGGTGGTGACCAGGCAGGGGTGGAGTGCATAGGGCCAGCCACACCGGAGAGTGGCTGCGTCGTACTACACTGCTGAGGTCAGTGGTGACCAGGCCACACTGGAGCATGGCTGCATCAGGCTGCAAGGGTGAGGTCGGTGGTGACCAGGCAGAGGTGACACCGGGGACAGAGACAGTTTCTTTAAGCAGCGACAACTGGCCCGAGGCTGGGGGCCTCACGAGATGATTTAATCCCAAACAGTTGATTCTGTGCACTGTGATTTGCGGGGTTGAGGTTTGAGGGAGGCCAGGTCTCTGCCCAGACCCCACAGTCCTTGGCATGAAGGAGGCATCTGCCGACCCCTGCTAGACCTCCAGTCCGAGTGCCCAGCCCCTGGACCCTGGGTCATGAAGGGCAGAAGTGCCTGGCAAGCTCCTTCTTGTCAACCTTGCCCATCTGGTTCCGTGGGATCTCCTCCACCAGCACGAGATCTGATGGCACTGCGTAAGGGGCCAGGACGTCTCTGCAGAGATGAGCACAGCCTGAGGCGTGTGGCCCTGACACTGCCCAGTGGCAAGAACTCAGGCGCCCGGCAGCGTGGACAGGCGTCCCCAGGACTCTGCACCTGGCCAGGCACCTTGGCTGTCCTGAGGCATGTGTACTGGGGGACCACAGCCGTCTCTGCCCCAGCAGCCCAGAGGTGGTGACTGCAGGTGGCGGTGGCATGCTGCCATCACTGCTGCCACAGAAGCCACGGTGTGTGTAGGCCTGGGGCAAGGTCACCCGAGGACAGGGCTACACACAGTGGCCTACAGGGCAGAAGGCCCCCACACCGGGCCAGGCCTTCCAAGACCCTGCACTGCAGCTGGAACGCCCCGTGTCACTGCGGCCAGTTCCCCTTCCAGAGGAGACATGTGGAAGGGGTGGGGAGGGGTGAGCAGGCGGGGGAGTGGGTGGGCAGGAGGCCTCACAGACCCCGCACGGCTGGGACGGCCCCTGAGACTTGACACCTCCACGCAGGGTCCCCTTTCCTCACAGCCAAAACTCGGTGGATGGGGCCGAGGGCCGAGGGCAGGGTGTGGGGCTGGGATCGGACACTGACACTGTGCGGTGCTTGGCGCTCCTCCATTCACCGTTAAAGAAGGAAGGAAAGGCTGGGCGCGGCGGCTCGCGCCTGTCATCCCAGCACTGTGGGAGGCCGAGGTGGGCGGATCACCCGAGGCCAGGAGTTCAAGACCAGCCTGGCAACATGGTGAAATCCCGTCTTTACTAAAAATACAAAAATTAGCCAGGCGTGCTGGCACGTGCCTGTGATCCCAGCTACTTGGGAGGCCGAGGCAGAAGAATCGCTTGAACCCAGGAGGCGGAGGTTGCAGTGAGCCGAGATCACGCCACTGCACTCCAGCCTAGGTGACTAGAAAAAAGAAAAAGGAGGGGAGGAAATAAATGAGACTGACCCCCTGGAGGCAGGTGGTTGTGCAGCTGCTGCCCACCAGAGGTGCCTTGAAGGCACTGGCTGCGGCCCAGGCACAGGAAGGGCTGGCTCAGGGTGTCCAGGCTGCACTGAGCTGTGTCAGAAAACAAACCCGACCATTGATTGTTCAGGTTACTGTTCCTCGGAAAAGTCCAGAAACAAAGTGTCTTGTTTTCTTGACGCATTTCATGGAGAAAGCATTGCCTGCCGCCTAGAAATGGCCAGAGACCCAGCACAGGCCCCCTGCCTACCTGCCCCTGCCCGAATGCCTCTCAGGATGGAGGAGTCGGCCCGCCTAGTCCCTCACTCCCCAGGGGCAGCTGGCTTCGACCACACTGCTGCTGTCAACCTTGACCTCCACATTTTTCTCTTTCCTTTCTGAGACAGGATGTCAGTGTTGCCTGGGCCAGCGTGCAGTGGTGCAGTCACAGCTCACTGAGGCCTTGACCTCTCGGGCTCAAAGAACCCTCCTGCTGCGGCCTCCTGAAGTGCTATGGGCACATGTCACCATGCCCACCTCCCATTTTCCTACAGATTTCACGGTTACATAAAACTGTTACAGATATTTGCATGGAGGTGTAATTCACACCCAGCTGTCCGATGCACAGTGTGGTGAGGGATGTGCAGTTTTTTTGAGACAGAGTCTTGCTCTGTCGCCCAGGCTGGAGGGCAGTGGTGTGATCTCAGCTCACTGCAACCTCCGCCTCCTGGGTTCAAGCGATTCTCGTGCCTCAGCCTCCTGAGCAGCTGCCTGCCACCATGACTGGCTAATTTTTTGTTTTTAGTAGACGGGGTTTCTGCATGTTGGCCAGGCTGGTCTCGAACTCCTGACCCCAGCTGATCCGCCCGCCTCGGCATTCCCCCGTGCTGGGATTACAGGCAGGAACCACCATGCCCGGCCTGTGTACGAATTTCTGAAGTTTTACTGAAGCAACTGCCCCCATCTAAGTGGCACCCAGGCTGAAAGGGAACAAGGCCGGGTCCCCAGAAGCCCGTGGCTGCCTGAGTCTCCCCAGCCTCCATGTGTAACCAGTGTCTCGACCTCTAACAGTGGACAGACTGTGGTTGAATGAGACTGGGGGGCGGTGGGGAGGGCAGACAGCCCTTTCTGGTCACAGGAAGAAAGCGCCAGCAGCTCCCCACTGAGCAGGATGTCACCTGGTGGCTTTTTATAGACGCCCTCATCAGGTTCAGGGATTTTCCTTCTCCTGGTTTGCTAAGAGTTTTTGTTACAAAAGGGTTTTGAGATTTGCAAATGCTTTTTCTCTATCTATTGAAATACGGTTTTTCTTCTTCGTTCTGTAAATGTGGTGAATTACACAGACCAGGTTTTGAATGTGAAAGTGACCCTCTACTCCGGCTTTGGTGCTGCCTGACCACGTCATGCGTCTGTGTGTGCGTTAATCGGATGTCGTTTGCTGACGTTTTGTTAGGGACTGTGTGTGGGCCCATCGGGAACCCTGTCCTGTCGTGTCCTTGTCCGGCTTTGATTTCAGGACAGGGCTCCTCCCCGCTCTGTTTCCTCAGAGACTTACTTTGTTGGGTCTGGTTTTCTTTTTTGCCCTGAAGGTTGGATAAAATTGCCAGTGGAGCCCTTGGGGCCATGTATTTGCTTTGCGGTAGTCCTAAACTGAGGACTCAAAGTATTTCACAGAGCTGGAACTACGCAGCTGGTTCTTGCCTTTGTGTCAGTCTTGGTCATTTCTCTCCTAAGGGAGTTACCGTTTCGTCTGAACCACTGACCTCACTGGATGAAGCAGCCGTCCGTGCTGCCACGATGCCTACCAGAGGCCGCGGGTCTGTGGCCATGTCCTGCCCCCTTCTGGGGTCTCCTTTCAATCTGAAAGGAGATCCAAGACCTGTCCTTTCATGGTGAATGGACAAGCACTGCAGTCTGAGCCTGAGCCGGGCACAGCAAACGGGGGTCAGGACCGCAGGCGGGGGCTGCCGTGGGCCGGGCACAGCGAACGGGGGTCAGGACCGCAGGCGGGGGCTGCCGTGGGCCGGGCACAGCGAACGGGGGTCAGGACCGCAGGCGGGGGCTGCCGTGGGCCGGGCACAGAGGCGGGGTCAGGACCGCAGGTCGGGGCTGACGTGGGCCGGGCACAGAGGCGGGGTCAGGACCGCAGGCGGGGGCTGACGTGGGCCGGGCACAGAGGTGGGGTCAGGACCGCAGGCGGGGGCTGCCGTGGGCCGGGCGCAGAGGCGGGGTCAGGACTGCAGGCAGGGGCTGCTGTGGGCTGAGCGCAGCAAGTGGCCTGGACAGTGAGGGCCTGGCTCCGGGGCTCCTGCAGGACTGGTGAGTCCTGGGCTGTGATCACACAACTGGTGGCCTTCCTAGCCTGGTCCTGCCCCTCACAGGCGGCTTCTCCCCAGCAGGCCCTCAACTGCCCCGCCCACAGCTTCCCACCTCAGGGTCTGCTCACACCCAGTCATTGCCCACACAATGCTTCGTGAGGAGCCTGACTCCACAGAGATGCACAGAGCAGGGGCGCGAAGCCTGGAATCCTAGGGCAGAGGGCGGCCTGGGGTCCCCGGGGAGAGGGCGGCCTGTGTCCCAGGGCAGGGGGCGGCCTGTGTCCCAGGGGAGAGGGCGGCCTGGTGTACCCGGGGAGATGGCGGCCTACGTCCCAGGGCAGGGGGCGGCTCTGAGGACAGCCAAGGGCTGAGGAGCATCGGAACTTCAGTTCCTGCACACTTGGACCCTGAAACTCTCCAGCGCAGCTCTGAGCATATGATGTCTACCATTTCTTTTCCACAAGGTGACTGTTTAATGAATGCAGCCACTGCTGCAGAGTGGGAGTGCTCCAGCTGTGCCCCGCACACCCGGGCCTCTGTGCTCCCCTGCCGCCCGTGGAGCGGGAGTGCTCCAGCTGCGCCCCGCACGCCCGGGCCTGTGTGCTCCCCTGCCGCCTGTGCTGCCTGATGGAGCAAGGGTTCCTGCTCTGTGTGGAGTCACATCTGAGGAGCCAAAACTACCTTCAGTGCTCAGGAGAAGGTGAGTCAGGGTGGAGGCAGGGAGGGTGTGATGGAGAGGGAACAGGCAGAGACAAATGTCTGTTCTGAAGGCATCTGATGTAGGTGAGCTCTTCCTCCTGTTCCACCATGTGGGATGTGCCGGGCTCCCCCTCGCCTTCCACCGTGAAAGAAGTCTCCCAAGGCTACCCAGCCATGCTTCCTTACAGCCTGCTGAACTGGGAGCCGATTAAACCTTTTTCTTATAAATGACCGCCTCGGGGATCTCTTTAAGACAGCAGCAGGAGGCAGTCAAATGCGCAGATGGACAGGGCGGGCCCCCAGTGAAACCAACCTTTAAGCCAAACACAGCCTGGAACCTGCAGCCCAGAGCGAGAACTTCTACTCCTGTTTGCCCATTTGCTCCCAACTGTTTCTTTCTGAATAATGCTTTTCAACCAGCCAAATGTCACCTTTTCCAATGTCACCTACAGCCTGCCCCTCCCCATTCTGTGCCCCAAAAAAGCCCTGGACCCAGCCACACCCAACTTTGGGTGGCTAACCACCCTCACGTTCTCTCTCTCTGCTGAGAGCTCAGTAAAATTCATCGCTCAGTAAGATTCTTGCCCACCCTCCGCACCCATCAAACAGTCAGTGTAACCTCATACTTCTTGGACCCAGAACAAGAGCTTGGAACCATTGAATGAAGCAAGAGCGAGGGCGGCCCTCACCCCTGGACCATCAAGACCCCACAAATGTCCCTGCCCGCCCCGCCCAGCCCTACCTGGCCCACTCTTTGAGCTCCCTGTGGGACAGTGAATGTCCTTCTCGAACAGTGACCACAGCAATGACCCGCTGGCCCCATGTCATATCTGGAACTCCAATAATGGCAACATCTGCAGATAGAAGAACAGTATAGGGACATGGGAATGCCTCAGTGGTGCTCACAGGCTGAAGAGTGCCTGGAGGCACAGGGAATGCTCAGTCTGGCCGCAGCCCTGGAGCCCGTCCTTGGAGAGGGCCACTCCCATTGTCCGTCCTGGTGCCCGCGGGGAGGGCAGTGAGGCGGGCTCCCCACGGTGGATCTGGCACTGGGCACTCACAGGGCTCAGCCTCCCACCCCGGCTCTCTGCACTCTCCCTACTGCCCTCCCGAAGGCGCAGCATGCAGATGGGAGCTGCGCCGGATCAGGACTGGGAGCCCCGGTGGGTATGCGGGCGGCAGCTCCAACGCTGAGCAGGCTGTGCCCCCGTCAGCCCCGAGTGCCCTGGCCAGGGCAGGGGCAGAAGTGAGCCTCACAGGGAGCCCTGCGTCATCCGCAATCCTCTAAGACCCAGACGGGGAAGGCAGCACCCATCGCCCAGCCCAGCCTCCCTGGCACACATCTGACCACGCACCTGTGATGCTGGGGTGAGCCAGCAGGTGGCGCTCCACCTCCAGGGCGCTGACCTTGTAGCCTCCGGTCTTGATGATGTCCACCGAGGTGCGGCCTCGGATCCAGTACTGGCCGTCCTTAAACACCACGGTGTCCCCTGAGGAAAGGGGGCTCTGCTTACCCGCTGTGGTAACCGCAACACAGGAGCAGCCATGCCAGGTAAGCCCACATTCCTGAAGGCCACGATGTGCGTCCCAAGGTGGGACTGTGCCCACGGATGGGGTCTGCCCCTCCCCACCCTCAGCCGTATGTACCTCCTCCAGTGGCAGGTCAGCAGTGGGCCCAGAGCCTGCCAGGACCAGGAGGTGCCGGAAGCACTGCTGGGCTGTGGTGTGCAGACACCCTGCGTTAGTTAGTAAACTCAGCCCATTTCTGTCACGGTCATCGATAACCACCGGTCACGGGTGGGACGTGTGGCCTTTTCTAAGCGCCGAGCATAGGATCTGATGCTTTGACCCTTGCTCAGGACGGGTGCCAGGGTGTGCTGGGTGAGCCTCGCTCAGGACGGGCGTCAGGGTGTGCTGGGTGAGCCTAGCTTAGGACGGGCGTCAGGGTGTGCTGGGTGAGCCTCGCTCAGGACGGTGCCAGGGTGTGCTGGGTGAGCCTCGCTCAGGACGGGCGTCAGGGTGTGCTGGGTGAGCCTCGCTCAGGACGGTGCCAGGGTGTGCTGGGTGAGCCTTGCTCAGGACAGTGCCAGGGTGTGCTGGACCTCCTGGCTGTGCTGCCGCTGCTGCTGTAAGGCCCCAGATGGCCTCCCTGGACAGCAGCACACAGGGGCCACCCCTCATGCAAGCAGGCTGTAGGGAGGGCTGAGGCCCACTAGGGCCTGTTGCTGTTTCTCTCAAGCCCACAAAAGAATCCAGGTCAAATACTCAGTAAAACAAGTGAACCAGACCCCTCTCAACACCCACTCTGGTGGGGCCCAGCAGTGGCTGCCCAGCTCCTCTCCATGGGAGGGGCTCCGAAGCCCACACCAAGGCCCACAGGGAGGGGCTGGTGTGGAGGAGGACAGGCCTTTCCTGGTTCCCGGAGCCTCTGCTGGTGTCCACCTCCTGCCCGCCGCACCTGACCACGCTGGTCCTAGAACAGTGGCTAGGATGCCCCACACCTTCTTCCTCAGGCAAAGCCGTGGCCTCTGTTCGTCCCTCTGAAGTTCCTGGAGCCTCCTGCTGGGAACTGAGCTTCCCTGCTGCGCGTTTTCTCAAGTAGCTCAACACAGACAGCACAAGCCGCTGAGGGTGGGGAGCCCAGGACAGCCAGCTGCAGCCTCAGCGCCTGCACTCCCTGCCTGAAGCCTTCTCATGGCGCACAGGCACAAGGTGTGTGTGCCTGCGAGTGTGCGTGTGCAGCCTGGGAGGGCACGGTACACATGACTGTGAGTGTGCGCATGCACACGTGTGTGCCTGAGGCCGTCGGAGCATACAGTGCGTGCAAGAGCAGTGCTGAGGCCTCACCCGTCTGCTTGCACACACCCTGCAATCCACACGGGTTATTAGCTGGAATAAATCATCAACACTTCATTATACATCATGTGGTTAGATGTAGAAAGGCCTCATCCATCACCTTGCCACTCCTAGACACCCATGGTGCGCTCCTCAATCTATTAAAGAAGACGGATGGGTGTGCCCTGGTGGGCTTCAGGCTCATTTATGGAGTGGAGGGCTGGGTGTTCAGGCAGGACCCCCCCTAGCTCTGGAACTCTGTGCTGACGGGAAGCGGAAATGAAAGGCTCCCCACCAGGAGGTGAGCACGCTGCGGCCCTGGGGTAGCCTGACTGGGTGGCTGGCTGGCTGTAAAGGGGTGTGCATGGAGGGCTGTTGGCAGGGGTGGACAAAGCCTGTCCCAAGTCCCGTGGGGCCCACTGTGGCTCCTGCTCCCACTGTGCAGCCTGGCTGCATGTGTCCCCTCTGGACCACACAACCACTGGTCTTCCAACAGTGTCTCTTAATCACACCGAGCCACCCTGTCCAGGCTGCACCTGCTCCACAGCTGCTGACACCTGGGAGGCTGCCAGGTGCCCAGGGCCCCCAGCGCAACTTCTGACGCAGGTCCCCACTGGCCTGTATCACCCAGAGACCCTGTGCAGCAAGGAGCGGCTGCCCTGCTCTGGTCCTGCTGGAGAGGCCACACTGCCTGCACCCAAGGCTGACGAGTGCCTGGCACCCGCTGAAGCTGCTCTAAGTGTAACTCTCTGGGGGCCCAGTGTCATGACAGCATGACACACGGGTGCGTGTCCTCAGGACAAAGACAGAATCCCACGTCTGCAGGCGGTGCTGAAGGGGTCACCCCTGGGCTGTACCTACACCCCACACTGGGCCAGTGGGCGACAGAGGCTCCCAGTAGGGCTGGGCCATCAGACACAGCTGGAATCTCTCTGCCCTCCAGGGGCCCCTCCCCACGCTGCCTGAGCCCTAGGGCGTGGTCCTGGTTCTGAGGTGCAGGACACAGGCTGTGGGGAGTGGGCTGTAGTGCAGACACGCTGTGCGTGGAGAGCATCCTGCGGAACGGTGCGGGGAGGGAGAGGTGCTGATGCGGTGGTGACAGGAGCTGACTGCGGGATGGGGGAGGAAGACGCACTGACGGAGGGCGGGAGGTGGGCAGGAAAGTGCTGACCCAGCAGCGGCCCAGACAGACCTCCAGGGAGAGCTGCTGATGAAAGTGACCATTCCTAAAAGGCTCCATCACCTGACTCCAGTCATGAATCTTCCCTACCTGCAGAGTCACAGGAAGACCAGGGTGGTGGGGTGGCAGTGGGAGGGGGTATGAGGCCATGATGGCCGCTTGAGGCAGCCAAGTGGTGAGCTATGGGCGGGTCTGCACAGGAGTGGGTTGGTAGAGAGCTAAGTTCACACAGGCACATGCCTTGTGTGTAGAGCCAAGGAAGTTGTCCATGCCCCATGATTGCCCAGTGCCGTGTCCTGGTTCCAAAGCCGCAATACAGTTACACATGGGGCTGAGGCTGCACCGTCGAGCCTGCAGCACAGACATGCACGGGTCCGACGCAGCAGGACAGTCACGCACGGGGCCGACCCTGCAGCACAGACACGCACAGGTCCAAGGCAGCAGGACAGTCACGCATGGGGCCGGGCCCGCAGCACAGACATGCACGGGTCCGAGGCTGCAGGACAGTCACGCACGGGGCCCAGGCTGCAAGCACAGACACCCACGGGGCCCAAGCTGCAAGCACAGACACCCACGGGGCCCAGGCTGCAAGCACAGACACGCACGGGGCCGAGGCTGCAAGCACAGACACACACGGGGCTGAGGCTGCAGTACAGACATCCACGGGGCCGAGGCTGCAGGAAAGTCACGCACAGGGCCTAGGCTGCAGGACAGTCACGCACGGGGCCTAGGCTGCAGGACAGACACGTCCTGGTTTATGGAGCAATTTTCTTCTCAGTCTCCAGTAGCATCAGCCCTTTAAGTGAGCCCATCAAGAGATAAGTCACACCAACGTCAGCTTTGGATGATCATGCAATAACTTTTTAAAGAACAAATTCGCATAAACTAAGTTTCTGAATACAAGGAATGAGTGCTACAAACACAGGAAAGGCCCATCAGTGGCCAATTACACACACAACCAGACCTCTCTGCACACTGCAAGACCCCGCACGTCTCTGCAGGTGTGTGTGTGTCTCTCTGCAGGCATGGTTGTCTGTGGGTGTATCCCAGGTCTCTGCAGGCGTGGCCATGTCTGCAGTCATGGCTGTGTCTCTGCAGGTGTGGTTGTGTATCTGCAGGCGTGTTATATTTCAGCAGGTGTGGCTGTGTATCCCCAGGGGTGAGAGGCTGGGTGCTGAGATCTTTCAGGAGTGGTGACATGTCTGCTCATCCTCTCTGGCTGAGCTGTTTCTGGCATGGTCAGGCCCAGCGACCCTGCTGTAGGCCTTGTTCAGGGGTCTCTCCCTTGCCTGGGTGTGGCTGCCTCTGCTCCAAGATGCTCTCTAGGAGCCAGTGCTCAGGAAGGACGGGTGGGCGCAGGAAGTCATTCATTCCCCAGCCCCCAGGCTTCAGATCCCCAAGAGTTATCCATTCCCTGGGTCCCAGGCTTCAGATCCCCAGGAGTCATCTGTTCCCTGGGTCCTAGGTCTGAGATTCCCGCTTCTCAGTGACAGCCCTGCCTGGCCTCCAATCCCAGGGTCACCACAGGTCCCACCTTGCCCACTGTGCTACAGGCAGGGTTCCGCTGAGCCATGTGAAGGGCAGAACCGTAGTGGTCAGCACACAGCATGGTGCAATTCTCAGGCCCCCAGGCTTCTGTGCTGGAGAAGGTGCAGCCACACCTGTGGGGAAAGGCTGTGCCTGAGACTACCCGGCAGTAATGGGCAAAGCCCATCAGTGCGGGACAGAGACCTGTCTCTGTGACAGATGTCGGTCTCAGGAAGGATTCTTGAAGGGAGCTTCTGTGTCCAAGAGTGTGTGTGTGTGGGGTGTGGGTCATCAGTGCCTGGGTGTGTGTGGCATGCAGGCCCTCAGTGCCCGGGTGGGTGCGTGGCGTGCAGGGCCTCAGTGCCCAGGCGTGTGTGTGGTGTGGGGGCCCTCAGTGCCCGGGTGTGTGCGTGGTGTGGGGGTCCTCAGTGCCTGGGTGTGTGTGTGGCGTGGGGGGCCCTCAGTGCCCGTGTGTGTGTGTGTGTGGTGTGGGGGGCCCTCAGTGCCCGGGTGTGTGTGGTGTGGGGCCCTCAGGGCCCGGGTGTGTGGCATGGGGGGGCCTCAGTGCCCGGGTGTGTGCATGGTGTGGGGCCTCAGTGCCCGGGTGTGTATGTGGCATGGTGGCCCTCAGTGGATGGTGGCAGCCGTGCGTCTTTCCCACCCTGGGCATCAGAGGGTGGCGCCGCTCTCAGCCCGGCAAGCACCAGAGGTCCAGCCCCACCCTCCAGAGTCAGAAACTCCATCATCACTGCTGCCTGCAGCTCCTTCTGGGTATAGGGAGAGACTTCTCACTGCCCACAGAAAAAAGACCAAGTCCCACATGTCTCCCAGGCCCGGCCACCTTTGCCTGGACGTTCCTGGCATCCTCCTGGAAAGGCCCCTCTAGGCCGGGACCCTTCAGCGTCCCTCCTGCTGTGCACACACGGCTCCTCTGCGCCAGTGCCTCCGGTCTACCTCCCCTAGCCGGTGCCGTGTCTGCAAGGCCTGGACGCCTCCACCCACAGCTGCAGCCCCGAGGCTTCCCTCCCAGCCCTGAGTCTGGCCTTCGGAACGTGTCCCGCTTTGTTCTAGCTTCTCAGCGCAGAGCAGCCTCAGCCCCAAGGGCTGGCACCTCGCTGCCCATTCCCAGAATGCCCGGCACCTGTCTCCCCACCTTGCTGTGCCCTGCCAAGGGAACGAGTGGCTGGTTTTGTTCTTCCAGGCTTGGACCCTGCTATCAAGGGTTCAGGGGCATCGGAGCCAGGGTGTTAATAAAGGCTTGGCCGAGCAAGCGCAGGCTGGACACCATGGCAGGAGGTCCCGCGGCAGTGAGGGTGACCCACAAGGTTCACAGGCTCCAGGCCAACAGGCCGTCCAGAGCCGGAGCGCAGAGGACACACTCGATAATTGTGAAATGCAGGTCAAACAAGTTAAATTACCTTTACTTTTTTTTTGTTTTAGAGACGGAGTTTCACTATGTTGGTCAGGCTGGTCTTGAACTCCTGACTTCAGGTGATCTGCCTGCCTCAGCCTCCCAAAGTGCTGGGATTACAGCTGTCAGCCACAGCACCTGGCTGGTAACCTTTACTTTTTATCACAACATAGTTATACAAATGCATCGATTCTGGAATGAGAGTCGGCTGTCCATGGGCTGTATAGCTCCTCGGCCTGACTCTCGCATTAAAGGAGTTTTGTTCCGACAGATATAATGTAGCAGTCAATACGCTCCTACTACCTAGACTGATAAGCTGCTTTTGGATTCAGCACTATTTCACGTCTCTGCTTTCCACTGTAATTGAAAATAAATCTCTCAGTACTCATATTCTCTTTCCCCGGAAGTATGGGTGGAGTGCGGCGCTGAGGCCCCTGGTCCCCCAGCGAGACATCTTGTCTGTGGGCCTGGGAGGAGGCACTCCTGGCCGGGGGTGTCCTGACCCGCACGTGAGGTAACAACAGGGCTTGTGCTGCTGCAGATCCAGTTCCTGAGCCTGGATCTGGAGTGACACCAGCCCCCTAAAGCTCTGTCCCAGGAAACAAGGTGAGGAGAGGCCCAGACCCAGCCTGCAGGACTTTTGCTCCCAAATGCACTGACGCCAGTGACAAAATGTGTTTGAAGCTTGGCTCCTGGTCCGTGAGGAAGTGCCAAGGGAACCCCGAGGCCCCTGCCTGAGCCCCTGCCCCGAGACCTCTGTCCTCTGATCCAAGCCCCCTGCCCATGAGCCTGGAACAGGTGCCCCATGTGGGTACAGAGGAGCAGCTGGAAACCAACTTACATGAAAGGCTCTGCCAGGTGCCCCTAGGCAGGGGAGGTGGCTACAAGGAGGACAAACTGAGGCTCAGAGGAGCAGCGGTGCAGGCGGCCTCCATTGAGGCAGGCACTGGCCATCACCCAGCAGGAGGGAAGGTGCTGAAAGCTCTGGTGTCTGTGGACACTGGAGGCTCCAGTCATCCAGGTCTCCTCTGTGGGCCAGGGGTGGAAGAGGCTTCTTGAAGGCAGAGGGAGTCCCAGCGATGGTCTAGACCCAGCTCCCCGACCTGGGTGCAATCCTCAGCCGGAGGCTCCCAGGCCTGGGCCCAGTCCCTACCCGGAGGCTCCCCAACCTGGGCGCAATCCCCACCCGGAGGCTCCCCGGCCTAGGTGCAATCCTCACTCGGAGGCTCCCAGGCCTGGGCTCAGTCTCCACCTGGGGGCTCCTGGACCTGGGCTCAGTCCCCACCCGGAGGCGCCCCGACCTGGGCTCAGTACCCACCCGGAGGCTCCCCAACCTGGGCGCAATCCCCACGCGGAGGCTCCTCGACCTGGGCTCAGGGCTCTAGGGACAGAAGATACACCTTATATTAAAAAGAAGGGGTGACCAAGTGCCAGGATTCAACATGGCTGTGTCACCAGCAACTCTGGAGGCCAGAAAATGATACAGAAGTGACTTCTAACCCAGAACCCCATACCTAGCCAAACCAGCAACCAAGTCTGAGGGCAGAACGAAAACACAGAGAGACACCCAAGTCTCCAAGTACTGACCCTGCGCTCCCCGCCTCAGGAAGCCCCATGGGAAAGCAGTCCCCAAAGCTGGGGGGGTGGAAGAGGGAAGCGGAGGGTAGAAGCCCTGACCCAGCGGGAGGGAAGGAGCAGCCATGATGGGGAGGAGTGGCCGTGAGGGGGAGGAGCCGCTGTGAGGGGGGAGGAGCGGCCGTGAGGGGGAGGAGCGGCCGTGAGGGGGAGGAGCGGCCGTGAGGGGGAGGAGCGGCCGTGAGGGGGAGGAGCCGCCGTGAGGGGGAGGATCCGCAGGGATGGGGGAGGAGCGACCGTCAGGGGGAGGAGCCGCGGTGAGGGGGAGGAGAGGCCGGGAGGGGGAGGA
>CAUYQU010017958.1:0-18220 GCA_963574635.1 Cheracebus regulus | reverse complement strand
CTTTTCTCTCTTTTTCTAAAATCTCTTCCTCTTTCTTTCTCTTGCATTCTTTTTTCTTTCTTTTGCTGTTTCTTTCTTTCTCCTTTTCTCTTTTTCTAAAATCTCTTCCTCTTTCTTTCTCTCTTTCATTCTTTTTATTCTTAAAAAAAAAAAAAGGTTTTACAAAGAAAAATCAGAATTTGTTTATAAATGCTCCATGAGTGAAGAACACAGCATCATAAAAAGACAACAAGAAAACTTTGAAGTTCCTTCATTTTCACAAAGGTGGGAGTTTAAAGGGAATTTATAGCCCTTCCCAGTACAACATAGATGTTTTACAAACAACAGCTGTATTAGCAACTGACATTTAATGAGGCCTTACTGTATGCCAAGCACTAGTCCAAGCACTTTACATGTCTTATTAAATTATTCCCAAACCTTACCAAAAAAGTGCCATTGTTTACAGATGAGGAAATGGAAGCTTAGAAAGATCTCACCCCCATCCAGTTCAGTGTGCCCTCTACTTCACCACAGTCTCTCATGTGTAATATGCTCAGCCATCTCCCTTAATTCTAAAACTATTTCATATTTCACTTCATATTCATTTGACAAACAAATATTGACTATCCACCTTCTATAAGGAAGAGGTTTATCTTAAATAGCTCAATTGGAGTCCCACGTCCTCAAGTACAACAGCAAAATCTTGTAATACCTTTGTCTGCCTGGTGGAGTCTCCACTGATACATTTTAGGAAATAATTTGAGAAAGGCAATGTTAAGTCAATTCCATGGCTCAGCGTGGTAGCTCACGCCTATAATCCCAGCACTTTGGAAGGCCAAGGTAGGTGGATCACTTGAGGCCAGGAGTTCGACACTAGCCTAGCCAACATGGTGAAACTCTGTCCCTACTAAAAATACAAAAATTAGCCGGGTATGGTGACGGATGCCTGTAGTCCCAGCTACTCAGGAGGCTGAGGCAGGAGAATCACTTGAACCCAGGAGGCAGAGGTTGCAGTGAGCTGAGATCGTATCACTGCACTATAGCCTGGGCAACAGAGCGAGACTCTGTCTCTGAATAAATAAATCAGTTCCACACGTATTGACTACTTTCTAGGTAAAAGCATTGCCCAAAATGATAAAAGATAAAAGGTGAATAGACATGGTCCCTGTCCCCAAGAAGTAGGTAATCTAGTGAGGGAATGGGATAGGTAAATTACTCTGAAGATATAATGAAATGATGCTGAGTTGAACACTCAGCAAGATAGTAGGGAGGTGCAGCGGAAGAAATGAATTTCTTCATAACAAGAAACCGAGAAAGTGCAAGAGCAGAGCACGCTGCAATGGGAGCAGCATGAAAGCCATGTGATACACTTAAAAAGCAGAAAATGTTCAGTGTCTCTGAAATGTAGGTTACATGGATGGAAAAAGTATGCAATGAGGCTAGAAAGATGGTTTGAATCAAATCAGGAATGTCCTTGAGAAAGGGTTGACACTTTACTAGAAAGACAAGGGGTAGGCAGTGCAGGTTCTTAAGGAACAGAATGTGATTTAGCTTGCATTCTAAGGAGGTAACTCCGGCTGGAATATGACGCACAGATTTGCAAGAAGCAAAGTCAGGAAACAGGACATAATGTCAAGAGTCTACTGTCCTAATCCAAGTACAGGTATTGAAAGGCTGAACCGGGTCATGACCATGAGAGGGAGAGGGGGAATCCCATATGAGAGAAACTCATGCATTAGAATGGGCATTCCAGGCAATTAACAAGATATACGATAAGTACGACCACTTGGGGATGACTGCAAACGCTTGAAGCTTCCAAGACTAAGTAATGACACCCTTAACTCAAATGGGAAACATGGAAGGAAAAGAGAATGAGTTCAGCTGAGGATATGGTAACTGCAGGACCCTATGAGACATTCAGGAGACAAATCCAGCCTTCATTTGGAAACTGCAGTTCAGAGGTCAGGAGTGGAAACAGAACTATGTGAAATCATGAACAAATTGTTGTTATATTTTGAATAAATCAAGAGCTTCACTCTTCAATCCCACCATAAATCTTCACAATTTTTTTTTTTAAGGCAGGGTCTCGCTCTGTCACCGAGGCTTGAGCGCAGTGGCGCGATCTCAGCTCACTGCAACCTCCACCTCCTGGGTTCAAATGCTTCTCCCACCTTAGCCTCCCAAGTAGCTGGGATTACAGGCTCCCACCACCATGTCTAAGCTAGTTTTTGTATTTTTAGTAGAGATGGGGGTTTCACCATGTTGTCAAGACTGGTCTCAAACTCCTGACCTCAAGTGATCTGCCCACCTCGGCCTTCCAAAGTGCTGGGATTATAGGTGCGAACCACCACACCTGGCCAACATTTTTTAAACGTATAACCTCACTGACTCACTGAGTAATTCTTTATTTTTAAGAACCTTTTTTTTTTCACAACTCAAATTATTACTTTTGATGTATAATTAATTTCATAATTTTGAAACCAAAACTTCTTTTCCATCTGCTATTTCTCCCCCATGATGAAGCATACTTCTATGTCATGTCCCTGAGGTCACAGGACTTGGCAATTTTTTAATTTATGACATAATGATCACAGTTACGACAACAAAAGATTTTGTTCAACAGATATTCCTGCAGTGTACAGCTGTAGCTGCAAGCCAGCTGAGATTCCCAAGCCTGGCTCGCCTCTGCCTCCACTACACTCTGCTCTGCAGCAGTGAGAGACAGTTGATGTGAATGGGGAGCAGAGAAAGGAAACACCAAAACTGAAGGCCACTGTAAATATGTCGAAATGCAGCACTTCTTCCCTGCTCTTTCCTAGCCCCAGGAAACGCAGTAGAATGAGAGGTAAGGTCCATCTCACTAAGATCAAGGCCCCAGTAACGCACAGCCTCACCCAGACCAAGTCCCCATCTACTCTCACACTGATGAATGGCAAACTTTGAACACATTTTCTTTGGGCTGAGTAGCAAAATAATGAGCAAGCAACGAAATGAAGGAGTAGCTGAATAAATTACATCTGACATTTTTGTCTCATCTAATCCTTGTCTTTCAAACAAATGACAACTGTATCTAAGTTGATAGATAAATTCCTTGGTACACAAACAAACTAATCCAAGTCATCAGCGTTGAAAGTCTAACCAGGGCCGGGATGATGGAAGGGAGAAGAGGAATTCCACATGCAGTATACTCAAGCATTAGAGTGAGTATTCCAGGCCATTAACAGGACATGGGGTAAGTAGGACAATTTAAGAATGACTCCAAAAGCTTTAAGCATCCAAAACTAAGAAAACAGCAACACCCTTGACTGGTGTCTGATGCTGGCTGGTACAGTCTTTAGTGGGAACAGCCCCTTGTCAGTGTCAGACACTGAGATCCAGCATCCTATGAGTAGGTGCCCTTAGCCGGCTGCAGGTGACGCAGGACACGGGTTCAGGGATGTGCTCCAGAGCCAGATGCCTGGAGCTGTAACCCCATCTCCCACATACAGCCCGGAGGCCCACCATGCCTCTACTGCCTCCTCCTTGTAATCTAAGCCTGCAATATGCCTTCGAACCACAATGATCAGAGGAGTTCACACGCAAGAAGGCACATGTTACACCGGGCCCAGCACACGGCGGTGCATGACAACTCCTGTCACACACTCTCGCAGAACCCAGAAACCGACTGCAGGCAAAGGCTGATCGCTTTCTCTCTACATCCAGAAGGTGCTGTATTTGAGAAAAGATAAAACAGGAAGAACATTCTAAGAAGATAAGTACTGGCTGGGTGAGTGAGAAAATTAATCAAGCTTTAGCAGGCCAGGACTGTGACATATGAGCCACAGACTGAGAGGATTAGGACTTGTCAATCCAGAAAGCAGAGACAGAGAACAAGGCCACCAGCAAGAGAGAGAACAAACGGACCGAGCCCCACAGATCCAGAC
Source organism: Cheracebus regulus (assembly GCA_963574635.1). Classification (NCBI taxonomy): domain Eukaryota; kingdom Metazoa; phylum Chordata; class Mammalia; order Primates; family Pitheciidae; genus Cheracebus; species Cheracebus regulus. The sequence goes on along the minus strand of CAUYQU010017958.1, from coordinate 14,318 downwards.
GCGCTCCCTCCAGCTCTGCTGCGCAGCGCGTGGGTGCAGGCGCCGATCCACCTGCCCTGAACTTGCTGCCTCCTCCAGCAAAATGCTGCCTGGGTGTCAGATGGGAGCCCAGCACGTGATCACCAGTGCTGTGAGGGTGGCTGTGGGAACAGAGGGAGGCGGAGAGTAGGCTTAGGAGAGCAGTTAATAAGGACTGAGAGGGCAGCAAGATGAAGCCTCAGGCCTGCACACAACCAACACGCCAGCACCACGGGCCGGGCATCCTGTCGTCTGGTACAGGTGTTCCAGAGGGGCCTTCCAGAACAGGCTGGACCCCAGTGGACTGAGTAGAGTCTTCTTCCCTGCAAAATGGGGTTGTCTGACAGAGAGGAGATAAACCCTGAATGTTTTAAGAGGTTCTCTATATTTTATACCAAGGAATATGCCATTTCTTCCCCTAAAACAGATCCCTGCCACTTCGAAGTTGCTAAATACATATTATTAATTTGAATTAAACTCAGTGTCTTTTGTAAAATGATAGCCAGAAAAGCCTTATTTTTCTCTCTCAGATCACCGAAGTGGATACCAGCAAGATTTGGTGGCTGCATAGGCCAAATAATTGAATTCTGTCTCTATGCCATACATGTAAGCAAAGCCCACAAATATGGGCCAGTGGCCACAGGAGGCACAGTGGAGGTCTTCAGCTGACACTCAAATGTGTCCACTCCATCACCACTTTTTTTTTTGACAGTGTCGCTCTGTCGCCAGGCTGGAGTGCAGTGGCACAATCTCGGCTCACTGCAACCTCCACCTCCCAGGTTCAAGCGATTCTCCTGCCTCAGCCTCCCAAGTAGCTGGGAGTGCAGGCGCGTGCCACCAGGCTCAGCTAATTTTTGTATTTTTACTAGCGACAGGGTTTCACCATGTTGGTCAGAATAGTCTTGATTTCTTGACCTCGTGATCCACCTGTCTCGGCCTCCCAACGTGCTGGGATTACAGGCGGGAGCACTGCAGCTAGCCAACCCCTTCTAAAAGAGCAACACAAGCATATAACATACTGTCAGTTACTGTGACCTCCCTCATGGGTTATAAAACTTGAGTGGAAAGTGACCAGCATCCCCTGGGATGCGGCAGGACAGGCAAGCCCATGGCGCATGGTATAGGCTGAATCATGTTCCCTTCCTGCAAAATTCGTATGTTGAAGTCCTAACCCCTAGCACCGCACAATGTGACCACATGTGGAGACATGTTCTTCTAAGAGATCATCGAAATGAGTTTTGTCAGGGTGAACTCTAATCTTTCTGACTGGTGTCCTTATAAGAAGAAGAGATTAGGACACATGCCCAGAGGAAAGACCATGTGAACACCTGTCAAGAAGACAGCCATCTACAAGCCAAAGAGAAAGTTCTCAAAGAAAACCAATACCGCCAACACCTTCATTTCAGATCTCTGGCCTTCAGAGCCAGAACAGCAAATCTGTAGTATGTCAAACATACTGCAAAATTAATTTTTACAGTATATAATTATTTTCTGTAACTTCACATTGAATTGAATTATATGCATACATCATCAAAATAGAAAACTGTGAGACTTTAAGAGCAGCATATGTTGAAACACTCTTTGGAAATCACGAACAAATCCACCTAAGCAACAACTATGACTATGTATTGAGCACAGGTCCTCAATGGAGCACAGGTTAAGAACAGGTCCTTTATAGACACTGTTTCTAATCCTTACAACACTTCACATTGAAGTAACAAAATATGAATAGATTTGAAATTATAAATCAAATATGAGATTCAGTATCTAATACAGAGCTCTTTAACAAATGAATGAACATATATGACTGCTCATTTAACCCGACTCCTACACTTTTTATCAAGGAGAAAACTAGGGCCAGGGAGAAAAGAAGGTCACACGCAGAAAGGCTAAGGATAAACTCTCAACTTCCAGCTCCTCATCCTGTCCTTTGTCCAAAAAAACTAGACCAAACCCTGAGCAAGATCCACAGTCCTTGTGCATCCAGCCTGCATGACCTTTTCCAGTTTGTTTCCATTTTCAGATTCAGTACTTCCATGTGAAAACCCTACCACCTTACTTTGGCTTTAATTCAGTAATCAGAAATTCTGTTTATCTTACTTTCACATGGTCCTGATACAGATATGCCTATATTTTCATCACTGAAGTCACACTTAGCATTAAATAAGTACCTGCCATATACCACTACGACAAAAACAATTTTTTTTTTTTTGAGACAGAGTTTCACTCCTGTTGCCCAGGTTGGAGTGCAGTGGTGCAATCTTGATTCACTGCAACCTCCGCCTCCCGGGTTCAAGCAATTCTCCTGCCTCAGGCTCCCAAGTAGCTGGGATTACAGGTGTGCACCACCACACCCAGCTAATTTCTTGTATTTCATAGAGACGGGGTTTCACCATGTTGGCCAGGCTGGTCTCGAACTCCTGACCTCAAGTGATCTGCTCACCTCAGCCTCCCAAAGTACTGGGATTACAGGCATAAGCCACCGCGCCCGGCCAAAATAAACATTTTTTTAAACTAAATTGGTCAGTTAAAGATTAGAGTCAGAGTCAGACATAGTCAAAAATAAAAGTTCTCCCATCTGTTCTACCTGGCTGTGAAAATCCTGCAGAGAAACAATCTTTTCATAACTTTAGCTGTTACTCTGCTGCAATAATACTCAATGAAAGCTTACATTTCACCAGAGACAGAAACTTTTCTAACTTAGAGACCCAAGGACAAATATGTAGGTCTCTAAGTTAGAAAGAACTGTACAGCCTCATCAGGGAAAGTGCCACCTGCCTAGTGGGTGAAGCAGGCAAAGAGACCAGCACTATGTGGCTCCCACTGTGGCAGGCATGATGCCAGGCAGTTAACACGTTCTTTCTGATAAATCCTCCACCTAACCAGATGCAATCTTCTTAATTTTACAGTTGAAAAACAGGCTTGGTAAAGTCAGTAAATTGTTAAAGGTTACCTTTGACAAGCACATGAGCCAGGATTCAAACCCAGCTCTGCTTTAGCCCAAAGATCACAAATCCTACAGTCCTCTTCTGAATGAAAGCATTGTCGTCCCCTTCCTACACACGCCGCAGCCCAGGCCCAGGGACCGTCAGCATCTTGTCCAAGGCCACTCAGATACCCATGAGTGATATGCATACATCATCAAATAGAAAACTGTGAGACTTCAGTTTAAGAGCAGCATATGTTGAAACACTCTTTAGAAGTCACGAACAAATCCACATAAGCAACTAAAATGACTATTGAGCACAGGTCCTCAGTGGAGCAAAGGTTAAGAATAGGTTCTTTATATACTTTGTTTCTAATCCTTACAACAGCCAGGAAGACAGGTATTCATCCTCATGTTACTGATGAGGAAACAAAGGCAGAGGGAAAAAAAGGCAATTGGACTTACCAAGCATTTATTAAGCCTCTATGACTAGGCTGGGATTAAAAAAACAAAAAGACTACATTCCAGCTGTCCAGCCTGGCACACTCAGTCCACAGATGTAAAAACTAAAAATTAATATACAATGTATAGACCCTGAAAAAGCCAACTCCACAGGATGACTCCATCCTGAGTGGCTAACAGGACCTAGATTCAAATTAGCGTCAAGTGGCCATCTGCTGACTAGAGGTCACACACAGACCTCGAGTTCCCAGAAAACCCACGTGTCTGCTGAACTTAGGGGCCTACCTAGCTGCCTGTTCCCATTTATGCCATCAATAGACTGTGACCTGCAACAGCCAATCAGAACTCAGCAAGTTGGGAGCCTTCAAATCCATAAGTGAACCTGAGTGGGAACCTGGGCAGCAGCTTTCTCTGTAAAAGACAAACCTTTCCTTTGTCCTCTGGAACGAGCAGCTTCAGTTTGCATCAAAGGCTATATCTCCCCAGTGTGTAAACTATTCACTGGAATAAAGTCTCTCCTCTAAAGTCCTTTTCAGAGAACTCACATTCACAAATGTGAAAAGCACTGTTACATACAAATGGGAAAAACACTTTGGGAAGAAAAAAGTTTTTTTCTACCAAGAGGTGTCAAGGAAAGGGGCTGTGGGGAGGTGGGGGGCGCAGGCAGGGAGGTTAGTGCTCCATTCTATGTAGTGAAAAGCTGGAAGAAACTCACAGTACACACATGTGGAGCCTCTGCTCTGGAAACAGCAGCTGAGTCTCCCTCCTAAGCTGAAGAGATGGCCTGGGTCAGACTGAAAGAGCACTGTGCAATGTGCAGGGGCCTTCAGCCTCTGACAAGATTTCAGTAGAAGATTGCACAGATAAACACCTGCTTAAGAAAAATCACTTTACCATGTGGGTGGAGGACATGCAAGAAAGGGAGAATGTGGAAGACAGGGTGGTCTCTCAGGATGAGTTGCTATATTCCAGAGCAGAAGTAGCAGAGTCCAGCCTGGGTAACAGTATCTTGGCACTCTGTGCAGCAGATGGTGGACAGTCACACAGGAAAGCAGGATGGCACTATACTGCTGGGGAGAATACACCCCTTGGAGCCATGCTGTCCTACAGAGAAAAGATCCTTCGCAAAGCTGCAGAAGGTCCCTTTTGATACCACCCTGGGATGCTCTATTTTGGTTCACTTGGCAAATTAGTGTTTTCCTATAACTAGGAAATCCACTCATATATTTGGGATTTTGACGTACTGATGGTTTTTCTTCACTTCACTATTTTACATGTGTGTGTGGTTTCTCTACCAAGCATGCATTTTATTAGCAGGTACTTATTATGTTGTACTACATGGTATTTATATCTTCAACATACAGCTTAAAGTACGTCAAAAGCTTCCCTTCATATCTGCTGGGGTTTTGTTCAATCCTTTCTGTCTATCTCTGAACAAACAAAAGGGATCACCTAAGTTGCAATGAAAACAAATTATACCCCTGTATTGATGAACTCCCACCGGGATTCCTTGTAACACAGCAATTCATATGCATACCTTCCCTTCTCCCCAGCCCAGGTGAAAAATGAAATATATCGAATCAAAGTTCCCAAATAAATCACATAAGCCATCTGGAGAAAAAATGCAAGAAGGAAAAATGCATGTCAGGAATGAAAAACAGGAAGCAAATACACACACACACACACACACACACACACACACCCTTAGCAAAACAAAAATCACATCATTCATTTTTGGCCAGAGTTGGTATTTTAGCTCTCTATGCTCTGCTATATGAAACTAAGGGACAAAAACTCAAACTTGAAGTCTACAGATACTTCACAATGGGAATAAAATACAGCATATGATATTAACATACAACACCTAGGGACTTCAACCCAAACCCTGTATATTTTAGTCTGTTAATCTACATAATAGGAAGCTTGCAGTAATTATGGCCAAAATCAACCAAAATTCCAAAATCTAGCAAAAATAATACATTCTTATTTTAATACTATTTTATAATTTACTTAAATTCAAAAAATATAAAGAACATATATTATAATATTCAGGATGATACAAGATGACCAGAAAAGCACACCACAATTGAAAGCTCACTGCAGGTGAAAAGCCAGCCTGGGGTGGGAAGTGGAGGCGTGGCTCCGGCTCTGTGTGGTCCTGAGCCCGGCAGTGCTCAGCCGCAGCCTAAACCTGCACTCTCCGAGGATGACTGCTGGGCTGAAGCCCATGGTGTGCACATCAGCCTCAGCATTTTTCTTTTCAATAAAAGTGTTTCACTAAATCTTTAACCAAAGGTGATACATTGTTTTGCATTACTTTTCAAATAGATAAGTTTACAAACCATGAGAAACCTCACTGGGCCATGTCGTGAATCTGACTTGGGAGATATGGCCACCCACAGAGACAGGGCCACGAAAGGACGCAGAAGTCCTCTAGGGTGACTGTGCATTTCACTTCCCAACCAGTCAACAATGATGACTGAGGAGGGAAAGAAGGGAGGCTGGTTTTTCAGAAACAGGCAAAGACCCAGAATAGGCCTTGGTTAAAAACACCTCACTAATAACTTCCGCTTGTCAAAGCCTGTGTCTCAGACCTGGCACACACCTCCTGTCCTCGCCTCATCCCTGCAAAGCACAGACTCCTGGTTCCGGGGCCAGAGATTCTGACTCAATAGGAGTGGGTCCCTGAAACTGGCACTGTAAATTCTGAAGATTTTCTCTAAACATATAAGCACTGTCCCCGAGAACTGAGTTTTAATTGCACAAAATAACCAAATCCACACCCAGCTGAGTACGGAGGGCACAGGGAGAGAGGCACTAACAGCTGTCTGAGCTTTCCAAGCTGAGACAGAGCGGAGGGAGTGATGGAAATGGGACCAGCTTTAATCTTCACACACACCCTGCTATGGTCTGAAAGTCTGTGTCACCTCAAAATTCACATACTAGACACTAACTCCCAAGGTGAGGGCATTAGGAGACAGGGCCTTTGCAGGGGGCGATCAGGGCATATGAGTAGAGCCCTTGTGATAGGAGGCGTTCCTTTGTAAAAGAGACCCCAGAGAGACCCCTCACCCCGACTTCTGCCATGTCTCTGAGCCAGGAAGTGGCCCTCACAGGACCCGAATCTGCTGGCATCTTGGTCTTGAACTTCCAGCCTCCAGAGCCGTGAGAAATAAATGTCCCTTGTTTATAAGCCACCTAGTCTGCAGTATTTTGTTAAAGCAACCAACGAAGATGCAGCCCAAGAGGTGGGTCCTTCTTGTGTCCCTTTTCCAAATGGGGAAAATGAGGTGGGGAGAAGTCATGTGACTTTCCCTTACTGCACAGGGAGTCAACAGACATTTGCTGAGCCCCTGCCACACGGTGCTCCAGGCCACAGAGACTGCACGGGACATGGCATGTCTGCCCTCAAGAAGGGAGACTGGTGGTCACGTCAGGCAGAGAGGGGTGGGTGTTTGGCTCAGACCCCAAGTGTGTAGAAATGACAGCCATACCAAGACTCGGGGGGAAGCTGGTCATGCAGAAAAAAATCAAGTGCAAGGTCCCGGACAAGATACGGAAGGCAAGTTTGTTTTCTCAGAGACATAGAAACAAGACAAAGCTGGCTGGGGCTGAGTGAATGTGCAGATGACTAGAGAGATGAGCGGAAGAACTGAGCAGGAAACAGGAGGACCCGGGAGGCTTCCAAAAATAACTTGGTTTTCCTTCCATTTTATGATACGTGTAATGGAAGCCACTGGGGAGGCTTAGGCAGAAAGGTGCTGTGGCCTGAAGCTGCGGTCATATCTGGGATGTGCAGAGGCAGTGAAGCCTCCAGGACCTCCTGACATACCTCACGTGGGGCCTGACGGCAGGGGAGCTACAGTGGCATCTAGGTTTCTGCCCGAGCAGCAGGGCTGGCAGGGGCACCCTGTGCTGAGATGGGAAGCGAAGGTGGGGTGGGCAGGTAGACAGGCCAGCAGCGTCGCAGAAGGAAGAACTGTGAGCACCATGAATGCAAAGGCAGTTCCTGAAGCCCTGGGGCCAGGTGAGATCACCCAGCAGAATGTGCAGAGATGGGAGAGCAGGCAGGGCTGAGCAGGCCCTCTGTGTGTGTGCTGAAGCCACCAGGAACAGAGATGGAGTGGAGGTGCTGAGGGCAGAGCAGGCAGGACTGAGGTCCCCAGTGAGTGAGGAGAAGTAGCCAGAGCACCTGGCAATGACCACGACACAAGGAAAGGCAGGGGCCATCAATCCCAATGGCACAGCCCCGCAAAAGCTGGAGTGTTCTCAAGGCGGACTGTTTGGAAGTAGCAATGGAAAATGACGTCCGCCTGTCTCTAGGCCCTGAGGTCCCAGGGGCAGAGGAGAAAAACCAGCATGCATTTGACACAACAGCAGGGGAGGCAGGCAGAGGAGAGGGCTGCTTCTCATCTCATCGGTTGCTCGGATGGCATTTTGAGTGGGATGGGAATTTACTGCATTTTGCTTCCCTGTCCCTTCCTACCAAATGCTAGTGACAGGCCCCGGTCACAGTTATGCTAGAAACACTCCCACACATTTCCAAACTCCCCTGCTGAAGAGCCACTCACTCCACATGAGAAGGTGAAGAGAACACGTGGGGAGGAAAAGGGGACGAAGAAATGTGGGAGTTGGCTACCCACAGATCTCGAGTTCCTGCAGTTGCCATGAAAGGGGTCACGGGAGCACGGAGGGATAGGAATCAGGGCTGGGGTGCAGGCTCCTGGAGATGGACCACCTGGGGCCCGGGCCGCTGACAGGATGGAGAGGCACAGAGATGTGGCCACTATGGACGTCCCAGGAGACTGAGGGGCAGCAGGTGAAGACCCAGGGAAAGCTGGGTACAGCCCTAGGGGTGGGGCAGACACAAGGGGACAACCCACAGGGGCTTACGGGACTGGAAGAGCTCAGGAAACAAACACATCCTAGTGTTCAAATCCAGCTCTGCCACCTCCAAATCCGTATTCAGACATCCAAGGTAGGATGGCACCAAATATAAACCGAGCTTTCTACCTAAGGAAGCTGAAACACGTGACACTGCCCGTATTGCGTTGGCTGGGGAGGGTTAGGGCATGGAAAGCAGCCGTCAAGCTCAGCTTCTCCCAGGTGCTCCATCTCCCCAGCCAGTTTCTCCAGGCCATCCCCAAAGGAACTGCACACGCCTCGCACTGCTAGGATTGTGCACAGTACCCAGCTGACGGGAGACGATCCACAAATACCTGCGGAAAGGAATTAAAGAGACTGCTGCTCCTGTACAGATCCTCCAGCTCCTCCTTTTCCCTTATTATCCAAACAGTTACTACTAGAACCCTTAAAACACATCCTCTGGAGTCCTGAGGGTCTACTAAAATTCAATGCTCAGCTCAAACACTGCAATTGTACATGCAAAAACCAAGATTTTTAAAGAGTTAGTTACTTTATTTTTATCTTGTGATTTTCACTGTCCATTTCACTCTCATTCAGAAAATCGCACATAATATCAGATCAATATTTTTCTAGCCAAGGCGGGGAGAGGGAGGAGGAGAATTATTAGTATCCCTGTCTAACCTATCTAACTAAATCTGTAAGGATGGACTTGCCAAAGAGAAAACCAAACAAAAATTTATTTCAGGTGTGAAAATTTCAATCAAATATCAAATATGCCAGAGAGAGATGCAAAGAAAATGAATGCTTTTTCTTGATGAGGATTTATCTCCTGCTTCCTAAAAGTAGACTTGAGATTCACACCAGAAATTAAAATCTTCACCACCACGTCCACTTGGCTGAGTTGGAACGACACTTCCCAGCCCCTCGCTGCAGAGCTGAGTTGGCACAGGCTGTGAGGTCTGAGGCAGAGGCACGGGACGGCTTCTGTGCTGGGGCCCAAGGAAGGACAGGTGCCCACGCTGGTGGGCTGAGCAGCATCCCACCTGTAGCTCCTCTGCTCCTCTAGCTCTAGGCCAGCCACATGTGTTTAGCACAGCAGCAAAGGGTGCCAGCCTCTCCTCCAGGAGCTCCCACCGTCACAGCAGGAGGCTGGGTGGTGGTGAGAAGCTGACATGGGCTCCAGGCCATCCCCGTGGGGTCCAGCTCAGCCCCACAGTTCCTGGCTTGTCCTTGCTTCCCTCCCTTCACATCCGCCTTCCCTTCCCAGCCACCTGCCTGCCTGAGGCCATCTCTACTAAAAATACAAAATTAGCCAGGCATGGTGGCACATGCCTGTAATCCAAGCTACTCAGGAGGCTGAGGCAGGAGAATCACTGGAACCTGGGAAGTGGAGGTGGCAGTGAGCTGAGATTGTGCCATTGCACTCCAGCCTGGGCAACAAGACTGAAATTGTCTCAAAAAAACAAGGCTGACCCAGGAAGCCCCTCCTGATGAAAACTCTCCTGCTAAAAAAGCCAAAGGCCTAAGGACCTTCACCACAGTGTTGTCAACAGTACCAAAAACAGTCCAAAAAGCCAGCAAGAAAGAAAACAAAAGAGAAGGATTTCTTATTAATGCATTCAACAGCATGTGAATGCCAACGTGTGCCCCTAGCTAGCTGCAGGATACGGGGCTTCCCTTGGAGGTGACAAAAGTGTTCTAAAGCCGACTGTGGTGAGAGGTGCATGCATCTGTGAACATGCCAAAAATCCAAGTACACATTTTAAATGGCCTCTAAAGGTACGGGCTCAGGGAAATCACCAGACAGTGGGAGCAAAGCGACACGCGGACCCAGAACTGAGCCCTGAGGCAAGTGCCCAGCATGCGGGAATCAGAAGCAAGGGAGCTACAGGAGGAGACACGGGAGCTGCGAAAGGAAGAACGCACTGCGCAGAGCAAGCGCTGGTCTGAGGGGACACTGTCAACAGAGAGAAAAAGAGGAGAGGAAATGACTCCTGCTTTGGAAACTGGTGACCTTGGCAAGAGAGAGGAGAGGGACACCCGGCAGAGAAGGCCCAGGAGGGCACATGAAGGCAGGGCACACAGACGACCCCAGCACAGGTTCTGCTTCGGAGAGCGAAGTACTTGGCTGGGCTGGGCTGAGGGGCACAACATGGTAATTGTGGCACGTCTGCACACAGGGAAGCCAGTGGGGTGGGAAAAAAGGAGGTGGCAGGAAGGCACAGGCAGCACAGAGAGGGTAGGAGGGCACGAGCGCCTGTGCCATGGGCTTTGCGGCCCTTCGGCAACATTCCAATGAGACACCCGCCCTGGTGAGGTCAACATCCGCCCCCTTCCAGCAGCTCCCCTTAAAGCATGGCACTGCACCAAGAATAGGGGTGGGAAAAGGGGAAGGTCAAGAAGACCTGAGGAGGGGAACGGGCTGCCACCACGCCCAGGTAGCCCGGCAATGGCAGCACAGGGTGTCAGGCTGCTGAAGCCACCTCTGCCCAGCCATGCCTCATGCTCACTCGACTATGCGGTCAGCAGATGATTGACATCCTCCAATTAAGTAACTAAGCCTCGCTCTGATTAAGTAATCCTTCCCTTAACTCCCTTTTCTCAAAATGTCTTTACAATCATCTCACATGTAGCACCTTTGGAGGAGCAGTGGGACACGCGGCTGCCTTAGTTAGAAAGATGCGTCTTTCCAGCAAACACGCCGCTAAGGTTTAGAAGTGGAGATGCTGCATTCTGCTCTGAAAACAACATTTTCTGAAGCAACAAACTGCCTTCTTTGAAAATAACTGCAGTGATTATTTTTGGTCTCCTGTATTCAGCGACACCTGCTGCCACTTCCACCCTCCATCAAGGTGACTTTGATAGAGACAAGCAGCCAGTGACGAGATGAGTGACCTGCAAGGTGCAATCATCAGTGACCACCCCAGGCAAGTCCATTAGCATACCAGATGGGGAAGTGACATTTAGACTTCTCCTAAACGGCCATCCATCACAATGTGACAAGGACAGTCGCAAAGCAGTGCACAGGTGAATGTCAATGGGAGGTTGTCCATCCATTTAATGGTATTTCTTCACACCTACTGTGTGCCGGGCCATCCCAGGACAAGGCAGATGAGGTTTGTTGGCCTCCTGGGTTAAGACTGGGAAATGCAAAATGGGAGGTATGATGCGGAAGAGCCGGGGGTCAGGGTGGTCTCCTGGAAAGATGGCACTGGAGGCGAGAGCTCATGGAGAAGTGCACCATTCAAGATCACCCAGGAATGGGCACATGGGGCTCTGAGGTGGAAAAGGCTTGGCACGTAAGCATTAATTAAGGAAGCCAAAGGAACTGGAATCGGGAGTGGAAGAAAAAGTAAGAGACAAGGTGGGAGAGAGGGCAGGACCGAGGCAGAAGCTGCAGGCCACACTGCGTCCTAGGTTTTATAACAGGAACAACAAAGCACGATCTGACTTGCAGTTGAAACAGTGACTGAGGGCTGTCTGGAGAATGAGGCCACAGGAAGCCAGAGTGGAGTCAGGGAGATGGTGGCGAATTCAAAAGAACGAAGGTAGTCAGGGTGAGAACGTGGAAGCAGGCTGGCTGTGCCTCTCCATACTTCCAAGGCGCAGACAGGAGAGGATGGCAGAACACGTGACTCCAGGGCTGGACCAGAACAGCCGTGTGGGTAGTCAGGTGAAGGATGAGGAAACAGAGGTGAGGACGGACGGGAGACACAGGCCCACTCTGGTCACTGACAGGGTGCCATTCTCCCCGTACCCCGCCAGCCTCCCACACTGCCTGCCCTCAGTAGAAACAAACATGGCCAAATCCTTTCGGCCCTCCCTAGCTGTGGTGCCGTGCCCATGGATTCAACCAACCGAGGACTGAAAATATTTGGGAAAAAATTGCATCTGTGCTGGAACGTGTATAGTTTTTTTTCTTCTTGTCACTATTCCCTAAACAATGCAGCAGAATAATGATTTATGTAGGTAGCATTTACATTGTATGAAGTGTTATAAATCAGCTAGAGATGGCTTAAACCGTATAGGAGGCTGGGTGCGGTGGCTCACTTCTGTAATTCCAACACTTCGGGAGGCTGAAGCAGGAGGATTGCTTCAGCCCAGGAGGACAAGACCAGCCTGAGCAACACGGTGAGACCTCGCTTCTGCTAAAAATAAAAATAAACACATAAGTTAACTATAGGGGAGGATGTGCATAAGTTATATGCAAATACTTTGCCATTTTATACCAGAGACTTGAGTATCCCTAGGTTTTGGTATCCAACGGAGCCTGGAACCAATGCTCCCTGCCAATACACAAGGATGACTGTCCTTCCATCATGCTTACGGTGGGCTGGGCATGACCACATAATCCAGTTCTAGCCAATGAGACAGAGAGGTCTGCTGGAGACTCTTAAAACGTTTTGTAACAGCTTTATTGAGATATAATTTGCATACCAGTTGGCCCATTAAAGGGTGCAATTCAGTGGTTTTGAGGATATTCGGAGCTGTGAAACATACTGCTGGAATATCTTCATCACCTCAATCCTATACCCTTTAGCCATCACCCCCCTGCAATCCCCCATTCCCCCTTGTCTTAAGAAAGACTAATCCATTTCTGTCCCTGTAGTCTATTTTGGTCTTTCAAATCATTGGGATCACACACCATGTGTGTGGAAGTCAGAGCCTGACTTCCTCCACCTGGCATTGTATTTTAAAGGACCATCCGCATCACAGCATTACACTTGTGGTGTGGCTGCACAACCCTGTGAGTATTCTCATATACTTCAGTTGGATAAATTGTTTGGCATATGAGTTATCGCTCAAAAACTTATTTTATTTTAGTAAGACTTTCGGTTTCTTGCAGGCAAAAGCATGACAGTGGCTGTGGGGACAGAGGCGCTACATAGCAATCGTTGTTTGGAAGTTTAAGATGCTTGAACAACCGCAAGGTCTAACAGTGAGTCAGATTCGTGTTGGATACTGCAAGACCTGGGATTCTGCGCTACTTCTGCTGAACGAGGAACTGACAGTCTAATCTCGAGCTACACTTTCAATGACAAGGTGGAGAGGCCACCTTCCCACACCCTAAGACTGGGCTGAACATCAAACGTGGTGGAAATAGCACACACTGAATGCCGGTGACCCTGGCGCCTGTTCCCTGCGCAGAACACCTCTCGGGGGCACCATCCTTTCCTTCACCTTGCTCCTCTCCCTCTGTTTCCACCTCCCACCCACTCCTTCCCCAGGCCAGTCAGAGCAGTGCTATGGTTAATTATAATATTATAATAGAAATCATAACAGCAGCACATCTTGAAAAAGAATCACGTCCACGTCTGACAGCCCTTTGGGGTGATTCTGCTATTCTTACTTCTCTCTCAGAATCTTCTTAAGGTAACCTAGAGCAAAAGAACCACGAATGTCTGGCCAAGGACCTGGCATCCAGGTCCCCCAGAAGGAAAACACTGCCATCTACATGATATTTACTAAGCACTTCTTGGCAGCAGACAGACTGTCACACAGTTCAGGTGTGTCACCTCCAATCCTTAGAACAATCCCACAAGGTACATGCAAAAACCGAGATACAGAGAGGGTTTTCAAGAAAACACCATCTACCCAGAGGCCTCCAGAAAGACAATGGACTACAGTAGAACAGGCAAACCAAAAGCCTTCAGATCCCAACAAGACCAAGCCCAGGAAACCACATGCAATGCAGACCATCTACACTCTAGAGCGAGAGCCATCACACTCACTGCCATCGTAACCTGGTAAGTTCGTTCCAACAGCAGAAATGCTGTGAAACAAGGCACACTGTTAACCCAAGTGCATTCATTCACTGGCCCCTCCCATCTCATGGCACCCTCCTCATCACTCCTCAGTCTTTCCATGGTAGCATTAATGTGACATATTTACAGTATCCATTTTTTTATTTTCTTTCCCCTTCTTTTCGTAGGTATTGATATAGTATGCATTTTTTTTCCTTGAGATGGAGCTTCACTCTTATTGCCCAGGCAGAGTTCAATGGCCCCATATCAGCTCACTGCAACCTCTGCCTCCTGGGTTCAAG
>CAUYQU010017955.1:0-74781 GCA_963574635.1 Cheracebus regulus | reverse complement strand
TAAATCACTGGACCCGGGGACGCTGGGGTTGCAGTTCGCGGACAACAAACAATTCCCCGCCCCCGGGGGCAAAAACAATCAAACCCAACCACAAAAAAAAAAAAAAAAAAAAAAAAAAAAAAAAAGAATTAGCTGGGCATGGTGGTACACGCCTGTAACCTCAGCTACTTAGGAGGCTAAGGCAGAGAATCGCTTGAATATGGGAAGTGGATGTTGCAGTGAGCTGAGATTTTGCTATTGCACTCTAGCCTGGCAACAAGAGTGAAACAATGTCTCAAAAGAAACACTAAGGGCTGTAATGGGAAAGTAGACAACATGCAAGGACAGATGGGTTATGTAAGCACAGAGACAAAAATTCTAAGAAAAAGCACTCCATTTCTGTTACTGTGTTTCTGATTTCTAGCAGAGAATCATACAAACAAAAACTAAGGAAATTTGTTGCTAGTAGACCTGCCTTGCTAGAAATGTTAAAAGAAGTTTTTCTTTCTTTTTTTTTTTTAAAAAAAGACGGGTTTCACTATTTTGGTCAGGCTGGTCTTGAACTCCCGCCCTCAGGTGATCTGACCGCCTTGACCTCCAAAGTGCTTGGATTACAGGCGTGAGCCACCACGCCCAGCCCCAGAAGTTTTTCAAAGAGAAAGAAAATTATATGTCAGAAACTTGTATCTCCATAAAGAAAGGAAAAGCACTAGAAAAGGAATAAATGAAGGTAAAATAGAACCACAGGATATGACAGCTAGAAAGACTTTAACGATCATCCTCTCAAGTTGCAGATGGTAGAAGTGAGACCAGAGAGGGCAAGTGACTTGCCCATGGTCACAGTGGCACTGCCTAGCCAGGAGCCAAGGGCTCCCAGCTCCTAGCTCAGGGCTCTCTACTGCCACACCCACATGGCCAACAGTGAACATAGTCCCAGACAGCGGAGGAGGGCTCAAGTTAGGGCAAAGTTTGTTATTCTTTGACACTAAGAAATAAATCAATCAAGTCATTCTTTTCTTTTTTTTTTTTGAGACAGAGTCTCCTCTGTTGCCCAGACTAGAGTGCAGTGGCATAATCTCAGCTCACTGCAACCTCCACCTCCTGGGTTCAAGCAATTCTCCTGCCTCAGCCTCCCGAGTAGCTGGGACTACCAGTGCACACCACCACGCCCAGCTAATTTTTGTATTTTTTTTTTTAGTAGTGACAGGGTTTCACCATGCTGGCCAGGTTGGTCTTGAACTCCTGACCTTGTGATCCACCTGTGTCGGACTCCCAAGGTGCTGGGATTATAGCATGAGCCACCGCTCCCGGCCGATCAATCAAGTCATTCTTAGCTAAAACAACTGACCTCTTATCAAGAGTTCAAATTTAATAATACTAAAGATAAAGAGGGAATGGAAATCAGCAATGGGGCAGCAGATCACAGATGAGGCAATTTGGAAGCACACAGGGCATTTCCATTCTCCTCAATGGCCACTCTCTCTCACTTTTCTTCTTCCTCTCTCCTACCTATCAGCGGCTGCCACCAACAACCCCTCTGGGGTCATTGGACTTGCAGCCCTTGGGTACAAGGTACTGACATTCTGACACCTGGAGAAGATAGTAGGAGCACAGGCCCACACTCTCCAATGAAATTGGATCCAGAGGGCAGGACTAGAGGGGAAACGTCTTCATATGACTGCCGGATGGGTTAATTTGTGGAAAACGGAAATGTGAGTGAACAATGTCATCTAGAAATCCCCTTTACCAGCACGGAACTTCCAGAGACTTAAGTTGCTTCACATCTTCGGTATTAGAGTCCTCATCTGTCAAATTTATTCTTTCCATTTATTCTACAAACATTTCTTGAGTGCCTGCTGCGGGCCAAGCTCTGCTGGGCACTGGGGGAAAGCCAAGAGGTTTAAAGATCTGTCACCAAGAGACACTAACAGCAGAAGAAGAGAGGCACGGCACAGTGGCTCACACCTGTAATCCCAGCACTTCGGGAGGCTGAGGCTGGTGGATCACTTGAGGTCAGGTGTTTGAAACCAGCCTGGCCAATATGGCAAAATGCTGTCTGTACTAAAAATACAAAAATTAGCCAAGCAAGGTGGCGTGTGCCGGTAATCCCAGCTACTCAGGAGGTTGAGGCAGGAGAATCACTTGAACTCAGGAGGCAGAGGTTGCAGTGAGCTGAAATCATGCCACTGCACTCCAGCCTTGGCGACAGAACGAGACTCTGTCTCAAAAAAAAAAAAAAAGGTGGAGGGGGAGAGAGAGAATATTAATTAAATGCTTTTCTTCAGGCATTATGATAGGCAAAAGGGATACAATAATTAACAAAAGCAAATAGTAAGGCTCATGGTCTTGGAAACATGATTCACTAGATAACCTGAAAACCCTCCCACTAATAGACACCTAGAAATTATGGATAAAATATAATAGATGGCCTCTGAAAAGCAGAGCTAACAGCTTAAGTAAGTAAATTCCCAGGGACCAAAAATGGAGAGGGGAGTAAATATTAAAGGAATAAGCTTTTGAGTTAACACTGTAGTTGTATGGGGTCGGGGCAGGAGGTAGAGGGGAGTGAAGAGGTTATAAGGAAGCTTTTCTGCTGTATTCTAGTCTCTGAGTGGGAAAAACTCTCCCTCAAGGGCTGGAATGGTGGGGCTTCACCTCATGTCAGGTGAGAAAGTTTGATTGTACGCCTGCAGTCCTGGAACTCCCAAACTGGTCATGTAACCTAGTGACTAGCCTCAAGACAATGACACCCCTAAGATGCCTGACAATAACAAACACAAACTACTCTGGAGGGCATGCTCTCAACCAAGGCTTCATATGATTCTCATGGAGAGAGGGCTGCCATAGATGAGCTCATAGTCCAAAATTACAAGTTATGTATGTGAGCAAGAATCAGACAGAATAAGCAATAGATTTGATCAACTCTGCCAAGAATGCAACCATTAGGACAAACGTAGAAACTTCAAAATAAGTATGCCTTAAATAATTAACAACATAAAGGAAGGGCTCAAAAAAACAAGAAAATGAAAGATGTCATTACAAAAAAATAAGCGTATTTGGAAAATGTCTAACTTGAACTATTAGAAAAATACAGAAAGTCACTGAGATGAAAAACCCAACAGATGAATTAAATAACAGATTAAATGCAACTGAAGAGATAACTGGTGAGCTGGAAGATAGCTCTATTAATAAGTTACTTTATTGCTTCTTACACAACAGAACGTTTTTTAAATTTAATTTTCTTCATTTATTTTCTTCTTTAAAAATTAATATTTTAAATTGAAAAATCATTGTTGTATATATTTGTGGGGTACAATGTGATGTTTTGATGTGTGTATACAATGTGGAATGATTAAATCAAGATAATTAATGTACCCATTATATCATCTAACTTAATTTTAGTTGTAAGACCTTAGAAATTTGCTCTTAGTTTTTGTTTTTTGTTTTTTGAAACAGGGTCTCACTTTGTCACCCCAGGCTGGAGTGCAACGGCATGATCTCAGCTCACTGCAGCCTCAACTTCCTGGATTCAAGCAATCATCCTGCCTCAGTCCCCCAAGTAGCCAGGACAGATGGGATTTTTTGATACAGATAGGGTTTCGCCATGTTGCCCAGGCTGGTCTTGAACTTCTGAGTTCAAGCAATCCCCCCACCACGGCCTTCCAAAGTGCTAGGATTACAGGCATGAGCCACCACACCCAGCCTATTCTTAGTTATTTTGAAATACACCATACATTATAATTGACTTTAGTCACCCAGCTATGCAACAGACTTCAAAACTTATTCCTCCTAACTGAGGAATTCCAGCTCATCAGTTATTGCTTCAGTTGCATTTAATCTGCTATTTAACTTGGATTGCACAATTTGACCAACAACTCCCCCTTCACTGCCCCAACTCCCAGCCTCTGATAACCATCATTCTACTCTCTACTTCTATAAGTTCAGCTTTTTAAAATTTCACAGTCATATCTCAGAGATATTGTAGGCTTGATTCTAAACTGCCACCAAAAAGCAAGTATCACAATAAAGCAAACCACACAAAATTTGGGGGTTTCCAGTGCATGTAAGTTATGTTTACATCATAGTGTGATCTATTAAGCATGTAGTGACATTATGTCTAAAAATGTACATACCTTAATTTTAAAATATTTTACTGCTAACATGCTAACACAGAGATACAAAGTGAGATTATGCTGTTGGGAAAACGGTGGTGATAGGCTTGCTCAACACAAGGCTGCCACCAACCTTCAATTTATTTTTTTTAAAAAAGCACTATCTGCAAAGCATACTGAAGCAAGGTATGTTTGTGTAAGTGAAATTATTTGGTATTTCTCTTTCTGTGTCAGGCTTATTTCACTTAGCATAAGGTCTTCCGGGTTCATCCACATTGTCACAAATGCCAGGCTTTCCTTTTTTAAGGCTGAAAAGTATTCCATCGTGTATATGTACCACATTTTCTTTATCCATTCATTTGTTGATGGACTCTTAGGTTGATTTCATATCTTGGCTATTGCGAATAATGCTGCAATGAACATGAGAGTGTAGATGTCTCTCCAACATACCGATTTCATTTCCTTTGAATATATCCCAGTAGTAGGACTGCTGGATAATATGGTCATTCTAGTTTTAGTTTTTTGAGAAACATCCATACTGTTTTCTATAGTTGCTGTATTAATTTACATTCCCACCCACAGTGTACAAGGGTTCTCTTTTCTCTGCATTCTCACCTACACTTAGAATCTTTTATCTTTTTGATAATAGTCATCCTAACAGGTGGTAAGGGATAGCTCACTGTGGTTTCGATTTGTATTTCTCTAATGATCAGTGATGGTGAGCATTTTTTTCATGAACCTGTTGGCCATTGCTCTGTCTTCTTTTGAGAAATGGCTGTTCAAGTCTTTCGTCCATTTTAAAATCAGGTTATTTATCTTATTGCTATTGGGTTGAGTTCCTTATATATTTTTGATATTAACCAGTTATCAGATGTATGGTTCACAAATACTTCCTCCCACTCTGTGGGTTGTCTCTTCATTTTGTTAACTGTTTTCTTTGTTGTGCAGAAGCTTTTCAGTTTGATGCAATCCCATTCATCTACTTTTGCTTTTGCTGCCTGTGATTTTGGGATCATATCCAAAATATCATCGCCCAGACCAATGCCATGGAGCTTTTTCCCTATGTTTTCTTCTAGTAGTTTTACAGTTGTAGTTCTTTTAATAAGTCTTTAATCCATTTCTTGTTGATTTTTCTGTATGATGTAAGATAAAGATCCAATTTCATTCTTTTGCATGTGCCTAATTGATTATTTCCAGTTTCCCAAACCCATTTATTGAAGAGACTGTTCTTTCCCCAGTGTGTGTTCTTTTGTGCCTTTGTCAAAAATCAATAGACCATAATTCCTGGTTTTATTTCTAGGATTGCTATCCTGTTTCCCTGCTGTGTCTGTTTTTATGCCAGTACCATGCTCTTTTGATTACAATTGATTTATAATATATTTTAAAATTAGTAGTGTTATGCTTCCAGTTTTGTTCTTTTTGCTCAAGATTGTTTTGGCTATTCAGGGTTTCTTGTGGTTCCGTATGAATTTACGAATCTCTTTTTCTATTTTTATTTAATAAACTGACAATTTTTGGTAGAGAGTACACTAAATCTGTAGATCACTTTGAGTAGTATAGACATTTTAAAATATTAATTATTCCAATCCACAAACCCAGGATATTTTTCCATTTATTTGTGTTTTCTTCAATTTATTTCATCAGTGTTTTATGTAAATTTTCAGCCTTTAGGTCTTTCACCTCCTTTGATAAACTTACAATAAGTATTTTATCTTGTGTGTGTTTCTATTGTAAGTGGGATTGTTTTCTTAATTTTCTTTCCAGATAGTTTGCTATTAGTGTATAAAAATGCTACTGATTTTTATATGTTGATTTTGTCTACTAGAACTTTACTGAGTCTGTTTATCAGCTCAAACAGGCTTTTTGGTGGAGTTTTTAAGGTCTTCTCTATATAAGATGGTGTCACCATAAAACAGACAATTTCACTTGCTCCTTTCCTATTAGAATGTCTTTTATTTCTTTTTTTTGCCAAATCGCCTAAAATAGAACATTTTACAAATAGTATTATGTTGTTATAAGTTGCAGTGTTATTTTGAGACCAATCATTCAAAGGATAAAGAAAGAGAAATTGTTTATTTTAATCATAGATATAATGAGCTTTTTTTTTTTCTTTTTTTGAGACAGACTCTTGCTCTGTCACCAGGCACCAGGCTAGAGTGCAGTGGCACGATCTCGGCTCACTGCAACCTTCACCTCCTGGGTTCAAGCAATTCTCCTGCCTCAGCCTCCTGAGTAGCTGGGACTACAGGTGCATGCCACCACGCCCAGCTAATTTTTGTAATTTTTTAGTAGAGACGGGGTTTCACCATGTTGGCCAGGATGGTGTCGATTTCTTGACCTCGTGATCTGCCCGACTTGGCCTCCCAAAGTGCTGGGATTACAGGCAAGAGCCACTGCGCCCGGCCATATGAGCTTTTTAACATTAAGACTTATCTGTAGCTTATATATGAACAGACTAGCTTTTGGCATCATACATCTCAAACCGTATTTCTCCTTTAATAACCATATGCATCTAATGCTGAACATTATAGACCTGTTATAGTAGCACAACATCTGATCCCTGTACCTTGTGCCACAGTCTCGGGTGAACTAACAGGGTGGGCGGTAGTATTATTTCCGGAAGTCATTCCCAAACCAGGTGGCTAGCCTTACCCATACATGGGAATGACTGAGAGCAACATAAATATATAGCACTGGGCTAGACAGTCCATTGTCAACTTGGTACCACCATCACTTCTTTTAGTCAGATCGTTACTTTTACTAGTATGACTCCAAGGTGGAGTTAGCCAGTAAGAAAACTTAAACAAGATTGGTAGATGTAAGATAAAATAATAGCCTTTTTTTCAGGTTGTGACAGTCAGACATGGATTTGCAATATTTTCCACAAGCTCCCACTCTGATGTTGTACAGAAACCACTGTTCATAGCCTTTCCACAGACTCTAACTTCACACTCATAATGGCAAGATATGGTAGTTTCTTAGGCTGTTCTATAATCAGTGGCTTCTCCCAGCCCCACCCCCAGGCTAGAGGTATGGATGTATGGAGACAGGGATAATGGTTTAGCTGGAAGGACAGGGACTTTGAAAGAATAAGATTACTGCCGGGTATGGTGGCTCACACCTGTAATGTCAACATTTTGGGAGGCCAAGGCGGGCAGATCACATGAAGCCAGGAGTTTGAGACCAGCCTGGCCAATGTGGCAAAGCCCCATCTCTACTAAATATGCCAAAATGAGCCAGGTGTGATGGTACACATCTGTAATTCCAGCTACTCAGCAGACTGAGGCACGAGAATCACCTGAACCTCGGAGGTGGAGGTTGTAGTGAGCCAAGATCACACCACTGCACTCCAGCCTGGGCAGCAGAGAGAGACTCCATCTCACTAAATAAGTAAATACATAAATAAAATCTGTAGGAAAGATAACAGGGCCATAAAATCCTAAGTCATTCTTGAATAAGAACAAGAGGGGAAGATTTGCCCTACTACATATCAAAATAAAGTCTCCCCTACCAGCTATCAAGACAAAGCAACAGTAATAAAAAATAATATGGTATTGGTGCAAGAGCAGACTGATGAAATAGAAGAAAGAGCCCAGAAGCACATGTAGGCAGATATAGTGCTGTGGTCTGAATGTTTATATCCCCTAAAATTCATACGTTGACATCTTCTTCCCAAGAGTGATGGGAAGAGATGAGGTCGAGGAGGTGGCACCCTCATGAATGGGATCAGTGCTTTTTTAAGACGAGGCCAAGACAACGCTCACCCCTGTCACCAGGTGAGGATACAGCAAGAAACTGCCATCTGAGAGCCAGAAAGCAGGGCCTCACCAGACCCCAAATTAGCCTTGATTTTGGACTTCCCAGCCTCCAGAACCATGGGAAATATATTTCTGTTGTTTTTAAGCTACCCAGTTTATGATATTTTGTGATAGCAGCCCAAATGAACTAAAACATATGGAAACTGGATTTATTATATAGAACAGATGTTGTAGTTTAATAGGAAAACAATGGACCACAGCAAATGATACTGGCACTATTGGTTGTCCATACGGAAAAAAAGCTACAATTAATTCCTCCTACATGCCCTCTATAAAAATTCATTTAAGGTAGATTAAATACAAATGTGAAAGGTGGAACTATAACAAAAATTAGGACATCATATGGGATAATGTAGAAAATAATTTAATAATTTAGGTCCTCAGGGTAGAGAGAGACTTCTTAAATAAGGACCAAAAAGGCACCTGCCTTTAAAAAAATAAAAGGTCAGATGAACACAGTGGCTCACATATAATCTCAGCTACTCATGAGGCTGAGATAAACAGATCAATTAAATCTAAAAGTTCGAGGCTGCAGTGAGCTATGATCATACCACTACACTCCAGCCTGGGTGACAGAGTGAAACCTCAACTCTTAAAAAAGAAAGAAAGAAAGAAAGAAAGAAAGAAAGAAAGAAAGAAAGAAAGAAAGTACATGAATTAATTAAGAACTTCTGGTTTTCAAGAGACTTCATAAAGAATGAGAAAAAAACAAGCCACAAACTTGAAGATGACAATTGCAACACATATGACAAAAGATTAATTTCCAGAACATGGAAAGAATGCTTATAAATGAATAAGCAAGAGAAAAACAGCCCCAAAGGAAACAGATGAAAACCCGGAATTCCACTGAAGATCAAAGGCAAATGTGTAATAAACATGAGAATATGCTCAACACAATTGAGAATTAAGGAAACGCAAATTAAAATCACAAAGCCAAAATTAAAAGTTTAAATGCACAGATGCAATGCCCTACCATTCCACGATTATCAATTGGGCAACAATGAAAACACTGACAGTCCCAAGTGCTAGTGAGCATGTGAAACTCAAATATTGCAAATGGGAATGAAATTGATATCAGCACTAGTTATTAGGCACTAATGAATAATGTTGAACATGCATATACTCTATGACCCCCAGTCCCAGTGATACGTATATAATTACCAAAAAAGTGGAAACATTCTCTGTGTCCATAAGTAGAGTCAATTTACATATTGTGATATATTCAAACACTGGGCTACTATACCATAGCTGAAATAAATGAACAACAGTGATATCCATCAACATTAATTAACTTCAAAAATATAAATTTGAAGTAGAAAAAAAGGTCACTGAAGAATACATATAATAGGGTGTGATTCCCTTTGTATACATTCTCCTTTTTTTTTTTTTTGAGATGAAGTCTCACTCTGTTGCCCAAGCTGGAGTACAGTGGCTTGATCTCAGCTCACTGCAACCTCCACCTCCTGGGTTCAAGCGATTCTCCTGCCTCAGCCTCCCGAGAAGCTAGGACTACAGGCACGCACCACCATGCCCAGCTAATTTTTGCATTTTTAGTAGAGACAGGGTTTCACTTTGTTGGCCAGGCTGCTCTTGAACTCCTGACCTCATGATCCGCTCGCCTCGGCCTCTCAAAGTGCTGGGATTACAGGCGAGAGCCACTGTGCCTGGCCCTTTTGTATACATTCTAAAAGCCAAAGAAATAATAATAAATTGTTTTAGAGTACATGTGGTAAAAACGATAGGGAAAAGTAATTGAATAATCAACATAAAATTCAGAATAGTGGTTACAGGGGGACTGCAACAGAATGCACTGAAGTAGCAGCCAAAGGGAGCAGCCCAGGCATTAGATAACATTCAAATTGGTAACTGGAGTGCTGGGCACAGCATTCTTTAGCATATGTTGTTTTGTTTTGTTTTGAGATAAGATTTCGAACTGTTGCTAGGCTGGAATGCAGTGGCATGGACTCACTGCAGCCTCCACCTCCTGAGCTCAGGTGATCCTCCCTCCTTAGTCACCCCAAGTAGCTTCAACTACAGGCACACACCACCACACCCAGCTAATTGTTTCCTTTTTAGTAAATTAAATTAAATTAAAAAAATTAATTTTAGTTTCCCAAGCTGGTCTCAAATTCCTGAGCTTAAGCAATCCTCCTGCCTTGGCCTCCCAAAGTGCTAGGATTACAGGCGTGAGCCACCGCATGTCCAGCTAACATATGTTTTATGTATTATTTATGTGTGACACACAATAAAAGCAAACACAGACAGTGTTGAAGCAAGTGTCAGAGACTGAGGGCCCAGAAAAGTTCCATTTACGTAACACAACTGGTGTGTTTTAACAGTAACTATGCCAGCTCTAAAGGGTATTGACAGGTCACACAATTAGAAGAGAAAAAAAAAGGATACATTAATCTAATCATGTGCTATTAACTTATTTTCTCAATATAAAATTTTAAATTAGAAGTTTTTATTTGTAGGCTTATTATAAAGAGAACATGGCTTAAAATATCAGAATTGATGAATCATCAGATACAGAATGCACAATTAATCCTTAGAAGAGGAAGTAAAAATGAAATTCCACCTAGGGTGGCCACGAAATGTATCATTCTAACTAGGATATTTTTGAGAGTAAATAGAACACTATTAATAATTCTGCAAGGGTGCCAGGTATAAACGAGGAGTGTCCAGGGAAAAATCAGAACATATCATCCTCTGGAGAAAGTCACAGAACTTGTTCCTGCACATTCAAGGGAAACGGAGATGGACTCCCAGGAGGACGCAGGCTCAGGGCAGTGGCCTGGAGGCCTCCAGGCCGGGACAAGGGACGACACTAGGTCTTTCAGGTCGCCCGAGAGCAAAGAAAAGCAGTATTAAGATAGCACAGAGCAAAGAAGATAAGAAGATCAAAAGCCCATCAGGTGTGGTCCCCAGGTGCAACGGCTAGGGCCACATCACCAGGAAGTTCCCGTCCCAGCCCAGAGCATCCAGGTGCCGCTTGGCGGCCACGGGCTGAATGGCTCCACGGGTCTGTGAATGGCTTCCCGTTCTCCTGGAAGTGGGTCAAGACGGAAGCCATGTCCTGCCCCACGCCGGGGTGTGACGGCTCGGGCCACGTCAGAGGCCGCTTCTCACACACCGCAGGCAGTTCCTGACTTCTCTGGGACAGAAAAGCACCCCTATGTATACACATGGATCCCCGTGTCTCCCGGAACCCTGCATGAGGACAGGCGCCTTGGCTGCTACCAGGACCCCCCAGGGCCCAGCAGGTGGGGGCGTTCCTCCTTGGGTGCTCAGAACCCCATGGTGTCACGCAGCCGCCTCACCTTTGCCAGTGAGCGTGCTCCTGCGCCTGCCGCCCCGTGTCCTATCCAGGGTTGATGATTACAAAGAACGCCACGAGAACTTTCTTCAGCACACAGCTCCAGGTCCTGGTGCAACCAGATCTTCAGGATCTATTCCTAGAAACAAGAATGGTAGCTTTAAAATGTTGACATCCTGCCAAAATGCCCTCCAAAAAAGTTTCTACTTTCCCAAACCTTTCGCCATAAATAAAATGTTTTAAAACTTAAAAAAAAAAAAGAAAGAAAGAAGGAAAGAAAGAAAAGGAAGAAAAAGAAAAGAAAGAAAGAAAGAAAAAGAAAGAAGGAAGGAAGGAAGGAAGACTAACAGCAGTCACAGAGAAAATACTGATTACCAGTACTGGCTGACAGTAGACTTCTCAACATATAGAAAAAGGACAAGAATATAGGAAAGGAACAAGAAGCAATAAACAACAAGGAGTGAACAAACTGATAAATCTAAATAAGCTGTGCCATCATAAAAACAATATGAATTTTTATAATAAATAATTTAAGGATATTGAAATAAGGTACATTGAAAATGTGAAAAACAATATGTAAGCAAGGAAGAAAATGATCATACTTCAAGTATCAAATAGTACCTACATTATTTGGGAAAAATATAAAGATAATGAATAATTGTTACCTTGTTAAGTAAAGAATATATATATATATACATATATATATATGTTAAAAATTTAAGAACAACATTAAAAGAACAGAAGTAGAACTCACAGCTTTCAAATTAGTAGAGGTGAAAAAAGAAACAAAAACAACTAGAACAATAGGAGACAAGAATTGGAGGGAAGAAAGAGGAAAAGCTGGCTGGATGTGGTGGCTCACGCCTGTAATCTTAGCACTTTGGGAGGCCAAGGTGGGAGGATCACCTGAGGTCAGGAGTTCAAGACCAGCCTGGCCAGCATGGTGAAACCCCGTCTCTACTAAAAATACAAAAATTAGCCAGGCATGGTGGCAAGTGCCTGTGGTCCCAGCTACTCGGGAGGCTGAGGCAGGAGAATCACTTGAACCCGGGAGGTGGAGGTTGCAGTGAGCCGAGATGGTATCACTGCACTCCAGCCTTGGTGACAAGAGCAAAACTCCATCTTAAAAAAGAAGAAGAAGAAAAACAGAGCACTAGAAAGAACAAAATAAAAGTAATATAAATTAGTTCTACATGTCATGTATATTAACCAAAATGCGATAATCAATACAACATATCAGTAATCACAGTACATTTAAAAATGCTAAAGGATTTACTCAGGAGATAGGGATTCTCTGATTAGATTAAGGATTAAAGCTGGATCTATGCTGTTTATAAAAGACACACACCTAAAACACAAAGGTTCAAAAGAGCTGAAACTTATTTAATGATAAAAGATAAACTAAGCAAATATTAATCAAAAGACAGCTGTTATAACTAGTCTCTGGCAAAGTAAGTCCAAAGCATTATTAGAAATAAAGAGTCACGGCTGGGTGTGGGGACTCAGGTCTGTAATCCTAGCACTTTGGGAGGCCCAGGCAGGTGGATCACTTGAGGTCAAACGGGCACATTTGGCTTGAGGCCAAAAGTTTGAAACCAACCTGGCCAACTGGTGAAACCTTGTCACTACTAAAAATACAAAAATTAGCCAGGCGTCTTGGCGTGTGCCTGTAGTCCCAGCTACTCAGGAGGCTGAGGGAGGAGAATCGCTTGAATATGGGAGGCGGACGTTGCACTGAGCCGCGATCGTGCCACTGCAAACAGAATGAGACTCTGTCTCAAAAAATAAAAAATAAAAAAGCGAGAAAAGTGCTGGATAAACTATTAATGTGCAAAAATCAACTGTGCTCCTATAATCAGCACATAAGTGATTTTTAAATGTAATTTTTAAAAAAATTTCATTTAAATAGCCAAAAACCAAAATGATACCTAAAAATAAGTTTGACAAAAGTTATGCAGAATCTTTCCAGAGAAAAAAATGCATAACCTTATTAAGATTTTTAAAAAACTAAAAAAATTAAAAATAGAGAAATGATATTCATGTATGGGAAATTCCAGATTCATAAAGATGGCAATCCTCTCTCCAAATAGTGGATCAATGTGATGCAAATGCAAACCAAATTTCAACTCTGTGTGTGTGTGCGTACAATCTCACAAACTGATCTTAAATGTAGATGAAGGAGCTCAGGCTCTAGATAGACAAGCCAATTTTGGAGAAGAAAGTAGGATAATTTACCCTATGAGAGAGCAGGATGTTTTATAAATTATAGTAATTAACACAGTGTGGCATTGGCGTAGAGATAGAAAAATAAACTGATGGCACAGGACTGAGCCCAGAAACAGGTCTAAGTCTTTGAGGAAACCTCATCTATGGCAGAGACGGTACTACGATTGAGGCTGGGAAGGGGTGATAGGCCAGTCAATAATGGTATTGGGAATATCGGTTCCTCAAATGAGAAATGGAGGGAAAAAAATAGATTCTTACGCCGTACAAGAAACAAAAAGCAATTTCAGGTGAATTAAAGATTCAAATGTAAAAAGCAAAGTTTAAAACTTTCAGAAGAAATTATAGAAAAAAAAGTCTGTATGACTTCAGAAAAAAAAAATATATATATATATATATTTTTTTTTTTTTTTTGAGACAGACTTTCACTCTGTTGCCCAGCATGGAGTGCAGTGGTGCAATCTCATTGCACTGCAACCTCTGCCTCCCTGGCTCGAGCAATTCTCTTCCCTCAGCCTCCTGAGTAGCTGGGACTACAGGCGTGCACCACCATGCTGTTTAATTTTTGTAGAGATGGGATTTTGCCATGTTTGCCAGGCTGGTCTCAAACTCTTGACCTTAAGTGATCCGCCTGCCTTGGCCTCCCAAAATGCTGGGATTACAGGCGTGAGCCACTGCACCTGGCCAGAAAAAGATTTTTTAAGTAAGCATAAAGCAGAAAGGGAGGCTGGGTGCAGTGGCTCACACCTGAATCCCAGCACTTTGGGAGGCCAAGGCAGGCAGATCACGAGGTCAAGAGACAGAGATCATCCTGGCCAACATAGTGAAGCCCCATCTCTACTAAAAAAAATACAAAAATTCACTGGGTGTGGTGGCATGTGCCTGTAGTCCCAGCTACTCGGGAGGCTGAGGCAGGAGAATTGCTTGAACCGGGGAGGCAGAGGTTGCAGTGAGCCGAGATCGCGTCACTGCACTCCAGACTGGTGCCTAGCGACAGAGTGAGACTCAAAAAAAAAAAAAGTAGAAACGGAAAGATTGTTAAATCCGATGAGAGACAGTGGCCTTAAGGGGGTGAACCAATGAAGCACAGTGTTTCTCATAAAGTTAAATATGTGCCATCCCTAGGACCCAGCAGTTCCACTTTGAGGTATTTACTCAAGAGAAATGAAAACACTGTCCACAAAAAGACAGGTACAAGGATGTTTATAGCCATTTTCTTCATGGTGGCCAAAACCTGAAACATCCTACGTGTCCAGCAACAGGAGAATGGATAAACATATTGGGGTATATTTATATAATGGACATCTTCTTAACAATAAAAATGAAATCTACATAACAATGTAGATGAATCTTAAAAACATTATGCTGAGCACAAGAAGCCAGACACACTTACTATATGCTCTCTATTACATTAAGTTCTAAATCAGGGAAGATTACTATATATTAATAGTAAAAGAAGTCAAGCCAGTCGTTGTCAAGGAAAGAGCACAAAAGGCCTTGCTAGGATGGTGGAAAAGTTCTGTAACATGACAGAGGAGTGGGTTCATAGCTGCATGTATCTGTCAAAAGCCATCAAACTGTAGCAATTAAGATTTGTGTATTGAACTATATTTTTAAAATCTCTCAAATTCGCGCCCACCCCAACCCACCACCAAAAGACAAACATGGCCTGGCAAAAGACATTTGCCTGATAAGAGATTCATGTGCAAAACCCGTAAAGAACTGCCACAAATCAATTCTGAGAAAAAAATCGTCAAAGAGAATAGGCAAAAGAATACAAACAGGCAATTTACAGATGAGAAAACATTTGGAAAGATGCTCAGCCTCAGCAGTTATCAGGAAAAGAACAAAATAGCACTTCATATCCATCGGATTCACAAAGTTGTGGGAATCTGAGGATACTCAACACTGGTGAGACTGTGCAGCAACCGGAGTTCAGATAGCGTACTCTGTTGTGGGAACGTGGACAGGCGGTGCCTAGGAGAAGTGAAGAGGTCCCTCGCCTGTGATCCAGCCATTCCTGGAAGGTGTGTCTTTAGCTGGGGGGCATTTGTATCTCTCATATGAGCACAAGGGAAACCCACACTGCACCACTGTTTGTAACAGAAAGATGGAGGATGGACAGAAACACAGAAAAGAAAAGACAGAGGCCGGGTGTGGTGGCGCATGCCTGTAATTCCAGCTACTTGAACCTGGGAGGCAGAGGTTGCAGTGAACCAAAATCACGCCATTGCACTCCAGCTCTGGGTGACAAAACAAGACTCTGTCTCAGGGAAAAAAAAAAAAGCCAGGCGTGGTGGCAGGTCCCTGTAATCCCAGCTATTTGGGAGGCTGAGCAGGAGAATCACTTGAATCCTGAAGGCGGAGGTTGCAGTGAGTGGAGATCACACCACTACACTCCAGCCTGGGCAACAGAGAGACTCCATCTAAAAAAAAAAAAAAAGAAAAAGAAAGACAAGAGAAACAAAAGAAAAGACAGATTGGGTCCAGGGGAAAGACAAACTAAATGTCTATCATGTCTATCAACAGGGGAATGGATACAGTATGGTGTGTCCACGTGACAATAAAAATCATCGGTGAAGATGAATGAATTACAGGGTACACACAATGTCAGGACAAATGTTTTGAAAAGCAGGTCACAATAGAATACAAACTGTATGTTTCCATTTATATAAAGTTTGAAAACACAGCAAAATGAAACAACGTATTGTTTAGGGATACAAATATATTTGGTATAAGTATAAAGAAAGCATGAAAATCACAAACACGATTCAGGATGATGGTTACTGAGGAAGGGTAGGGGCTGAGGAGGGCCTCAGAGGGGACTTTCAAATGAACGGTTGTATTCTTTTTCCTAAATTGAGTGGTGGGTACGCAGGTATTTGCTGTTTTCACTCATCCTTAGACACCGCGCATATTTTATGAATATATCTAAACATTTAAACATGTAATAACAGCAATGTTTATAGACGTGCCTTGAAACTTAGAGGCCTTCAATCATGTTTATAATCTTATCTTTTAAAAAAGCATCTGAAGCAAATATGGCAAGTGGTAAGACTGGACAAAGTTGGGTTGTAAGTAACAGGTGTTCATTAGTCTTTTAAAATATATAATAGAGGCCGGGCAATGTGGCTCACGCCTGTAATCCCAGTATTTTGGGAGGGTGAGGTGGGCGGATCACCTGAGGTCAGGAGTTCGAGATCAGCTTGGCTAACATGGTGAAACTCCATCTCTACTAAAAATACAAAATTAGCCGGGCATGGTGGTGGGTGCCTGTAATCCCAGCTACTCAGGAGGCTGAGGCAGGAGAATTGCTTGAACCCGGGAAGCAGAGGTAGCAGTGAGCCGAGATCGTGCCACTGCAATCCAGCCTGGGCAACAAGAGTGAAACTCCATCTCAAAATAAAAAAACAGATTGGGCACAGTGGCTCACTCTTGTAATCCCAGCACTTTGGGAGGCCGAGGTGGGCGGATCATGAGGTCAGGAGTTTGAGACCAGCCTGACCAACATGGAGAAACCCCTTCTCTACTAAAAATACAAAAATTAGCCAGGCATGGTGGCATGTGCCTGTGATCCCAGCTACTCAGGAGGCTGAGTCAGGAGAATTGCTTAAACCCAGGAGGCGGAGGTTGCAGTGACTGAGATCGTGCCACTGCACTCCAGCCTGGGTGACAGAGAGCGACTCTGTCTCAAATAAATAAATAATGTTTATCTGTTCTCATTAGTTTCTAGCCTGGTGCAGGGAGATTAAAGCAATAATCAAATAATGGTTCTTATGAAATATAACTACTAAGCTGTGTTCTAAAGAAAACAGAATCACTTCAGGGGAGCATAAATTAAAGGAATTAGACCCAGGCTGGGGTGTCAGGTCAGTAGGGAGAGTGGGAATCGGGGCCAGTGGGGTAAGCAGACACACAGATGGTTCAGCAGTGGGTGGTGAGGAAGACACTGGGAGAAGAGAGGAAGGGCTGCTCCCTGAAGCCTTCTGCTGAAAGGGATGACCTAGCAGAATTCCCAATGCCAAGGCTTAGACAAAGGAAGAAGGCAATGAGAGTGTTCTGTGCAATGAGGGCACCGTGTGCTAAGGCAAAGAGACATGAGAGAAGAAAGTCAATCTGGAGGCATCTGAGTAGTCCAGGAGGCTGGAAAATGCCGTTGGGTGGAGTGGGTGGTGGGAATAAGGGGCAGAATATGAGGCCAACAGCCAGCCGGTCTGGTCATGGGGGCCTGTATTCTACTAAGGTGGGGACTTAAGTAGGGGTGTGACATCGTCTGAATGACAGAGAGTGGATTGAAGAGGGAGAGCCCGAAGGCAGGGCATCCAGCTGGTGGCTGTGCAGTGACGGAAGGGAGGGGAGGTGGAGCTGAAGCGAGGCATAATGAGAAGGCTATGGAACCTAGGACTGTTCCAGAACCAGGAGAGGATGGTGTGTCAGAAGTCAGGGAGGATGGAGCTCAACCATGTCAAAAGCCACAGAGAGACCACTGAAGCTTGGGACTTAAAGGATTGCCTCCATGTGTCACCTAGAAGATAAGAAGAGTTGCGGGGGAATGAGGCGGGCGGATGCAGAAGCCAGCCTGCAGTCCTGTGGGCACTACATGTCAAAGGCTGGGAGATGGCGTTGGAGAAAGCAGCCTCAGGCCAAGGATGGGGGCTCAGAGCTCTCTTCCAGATTCTTCCACTCCCTGTCCCAGTCCCAACCTGAGCTCACTCCAAGCTATCCACATGAAAACAAAGGGAGAGCATCTAGCAGACGCCTTCCCATCTGCAGAGCAAGGAAGTCTCGGTCCCGAGGTCATCTCTGAGGAGGAACTTGATTGGTGGTGCAGGTCATGGGGCCGGCAAGATTCTTGATAAACAGGAGAGGATGGTGGCACCGGGGGTGGGTACAGGGGGTTTCGTGAAGTGATTTGGCACAAGGGTCAAGAGGAGGCCAAGGATAAACAATCTTGTGGAAATGAAATGGTGATAATTTACAAGGGCAAATTGTTTTACATTCCAGCGGAGTTGGCTCCCAAGCGGAACTCTTCCTGCAGAAGTTGAGGCGGTGTGTGAGTCATTGTTATAAATAGACCAGCTAACTGAATGTCATCGGAAAGGACGCAGTCCCACGAGCATAACCTTGGAGGGAGCAAATGGCGCTGCATGGATTGAGAGCCCGTTCCAACAAGAGTGAAGAGGGAGAGCTTGGGAGGGCTGTCCCGGAGAGGAAGCAGACGCTGAAGAAGGGGCTTCCAGCTCTAGCAGGGGCCGATGCAGAGGACTGGCCAGGAGCGAGCGTCCTGCACAGCTCAGTGGAGCCCAGCTCTCGGCCACCCAGCTGCTGGCTCAGGCTGGGCGCCTCACTTTCTCCATCTACTTGAGCTGCCAGAATACCACAGACCTGGAGGCTTACACAGCAGAAATTGGTTTCTCACAGTTCTGGAGGCAGGCAGTCCAAGGCGAAGGTGCCGGCAGGGTTGGCATCTGGCAAGGGCTCTTCTGTGGCTCCAGGTGGCCACCTTCTCGCTGTGTCCCCACCTGGCCTCATCTCTTTGTGTGAAAAGAGAGCTCTCTGGTGTCTCTTCCTTTTCTTAGAAGGACACCAGTCCAATGGGACTAGGGCCCCAGCCTTATGACTCCATTTAACCTTTATTACCTCCTAAAAGCCCCTATCTGCAGATGTAGTCCCACGGGGAGTTAGGACTTCAGCAGATGAATTTGGGCGGGGGGCACAATTCAATCTATAACACTCACCTTCTAGAAATTCTTTCAAAGAATTCCAGCTCTTCTAGGATCTCAAGACACTCCATTAGCCAAAGCACAAGAAAATACAATTCCCAACCAGCATCAGCTCATTCATTCATTCATTCATTCATTCACCAAAGCATAAGAAAATACAATTCCCAACTGGCATCAGCTCATTCATTCATTCATTTATTCACCACCATGCACGTGCGGGCCCTGAGGAACACTGGGGGCACAGAAGGTCCTTGCCTTCAAATTCATCATGATTTTGAAACAGGGGCCCTGAGCTCTTAGGAAACTTCTGGAAGAGGAGAACATCACAGACATCAAGCATTATCCCCCAAGAGAATCTGAGTCCAGCCACACCTGGGGTAAGACAGGTTGCCCAGAGCCTTTCCTGCCCCCGGCCAGGCTGAGTGCCCCATCTCAGCTTCCATGGGCCCCTGCACTCCACCTTATAGATCACATAAAGGACTTAGCTGCCCAGAACTGAGCGAAGGCCCAAAACCAAGGACAAAAGGCGCTGAGAACCTGGCACCTCTGTGCCCCAAAATGAGGCTGGCCTTGCCCATCCGCCACAAACTACCACCCCGAGAGGGACCAGGAAGCTGTGGAATCTGCCTCAGATGTGTCAGAGGACAGGAAAGGGAGGACTCTCATTGCATCATGGAAAGCAACGTGAAAAATAAAACCATTTCCTGATTTCCTGTTTAGACTCCCATGAATGGACGTTCCGCAATAAACCACAAATCACGGGATTATTGTATCTGCTCCCACCACGAGGCCTGTGAACTCCTTGAGGGGTAGAGATGTCATCCCCTCTGTCCCCGGCGACTGCTGCAGCATCAGTCACAGTAATGCTTAGTGTCAATGCCCAGAGGACTCTGTTCTCAGTAGAGGGGGCGCCTTGGCTACACCTTGTATTGCTTTTCTGTGGGACAAGGCAGCCCCTCAGAACCGGAAGCAGCCACATCTCACACCAGGGACCAACTACAGGGTCCTCCCCCATCTTGGAGCTGTGGGTCTCTGAGTGCAGCTTGCCTTTGGGGAGACTCCTGTCTGTCTAGGAGCTTCCGGCTCCACCTCAGCGTTGCCCCTCTTTCCTTTTGTGATGTGGGGTCCAGGGTGCGCAGTGCTTGGACAGGGAGGGAGCCCCCTTTAAAGGCCACCAGCCTGAGGCTATCACGGATGAGTCCGCAGGAAAGCACATTCCTCCCAGCCTCCCAGACAAAGCCCAAGCCCAGGTGAGTGTGTTTTGGCGGGAAGAGGAAGAAGCGGTGGCAGCCCCTGCGAGTGGGTGCCTGGCCTGGACAGATGACCAAGAGGCTGGAGCTTGCAACGGCTGTTGGCTGACCCGCTGAGTCGCAGGGCTTTCCCAGCCCATGGCCTTCTAACACTGCCCCAAAGCGCGTAGGGGCGAAGGGAAGGTGTCTCGGGCACCCCAGACAGCAGGCAGCACCACCCACGTCTCATTCCACAGCTGGAAAACCAGGACCAGAGAGCAGAAGGACCCGGCCAAGCTGACACGGAGTCAGCGCTGCGCTAAAGAGTCAGTGCAAAGCGCGGCAGGCAGGGGAGCCACTGAAGGTTTCAGGGAGGCGATGATTGACATGAAGGTTTCAGGGAAGCAGTGAGGCCCCAACAACGGGGTGGCTCAAACTGACTACGTGGTGGGGGGATATGGCAAGAACTCAGTGGAGAGCCCCGGGGAAGGAGAGGTGGAAACAGATCTGCACTGAATTCACAGAGAGAGATCGCGGGTGGTATCAACAGTGTTGACACGAAAGGGAGGGGCCTGCTGAGGGGAGGGGCCAAGAAGACCCCAAGTTTCTTATGGGGTGACTGAGTGGCTGGCAGGGTCATTACCAGAAACAGAGAAGTTGAGGGGGCTCAAATTTAGGCAGGTCATTTTGAGGGATGGGAAGAACAAGCCCATTTCCCATGGAAATGAGAACAGTTGTGGGGTGGGGTCCAGTGTTCTACATGGGGCTTTGAAGTCAGCTGGAGTTGACCTCTAGCTTCCCAGGTTCTGCCATTCACTCACTGTGTGACCTCAGTCAAATCATTAGCCTCGCTAAGCTCAGTTTCCTCACCTGTAAACTGTAGGGAATCATTGCGCTCCCCCATAGGGTTGTCATAATTACCAAGATAGGATGTTACAAGCACTAATAAATATTTACTGTCACTTTCCTTACTCTGTGCCAAATGCTTAATATATATCACCTCATTTAATCCTCCCAGAAACCTGTAAAGCAGGCACTGTTTTTTGTTTTTTAATTTTTCCCAATTTGCAGATGAAAAAAACTGAAAATTAAGAGAGGTTAAATTGCTTAGGGTCACACAGCAAGGATGGGAGTCTGGGCAGGAATTTAAACTCAAATGCTTCTTCTTCATCTTCTTCTTTTTTTTTTTTTTTGAGATGGAGTCTCGCTCTGTCACCCAGACTGGAGTGGAGTGGCATGATCTTGGCTCACTGCAATCTCCACCTTCCGGGTTCAAGCAATTCTCCAGCTTTAGCCTCTTGAGTTACTGGGATTACAAGCGCCCACCACCACGCCCTGCTAATTGTTGTATTTTTAGTAAAGACAGGGTTTCACCATGTTGGCCAGGATGGTCTCAAACTCCTGATTTCAGGTGATCCACCCACCTTGGCCTCCCAAGGTGCTAGGATTACAGATGAGCCACTTCACCTGGCCTGAACTCAGCTCCTTCTAAAGCACAAACTTCCCAGCATGAGGTTGTCCCTCCACTGTCTTCATGGAGCTACAGGGCTGCCTCCCACTTCCAGGAAGAGGGGGAGTCAAGAGGCTCAGAGAGTAGGAGGTAGGTTTGAACCCACAGAACATGAAACCAGAATCACCTGTGCATGATTTAGACAATATCATTTGTCTTCAATGCACCTGATCACATTTTCTTTCTTTTTGTCGCCCCTTTTTCCTTCTCCAGTCAATGAGACTACTCTCAAATCTAGTGAGTCACCGGAAAATGTAAATTAAAAAAAAAAACTAAGAGGAACATTGCTCCTACGTAAGCTCTTGCCATCTGTGAATCATTCTGAGACAGGTATAATGGACATAATTACAGCTCATCCACAAGCTAGACCCAAAATCAGTCCTTAAGGCTGATTTCAGTATCCAGTGGTTTCCCCAGCAGGGCCTGGGGCAGTGGAAGTCAGCCTAAAGGAAAACCCAAACCTGAAATGTGTCCAGAGGCCTTGGTTATCTCCCTGGGGGCCCAGGCTGGGTGGAAACCTGGGTATGTATGCCCTGATGCCAGGGACCCAGCAACTCCAGAACTCCCTCCACAACCCTTGCTCTCCTCATCCCACACATTCAAGGCACCTCCTTCTGTTTGAATTCATTCTCCTCTTACTGGACCTTTATTCTTCCTGTCACTGCAAAACCATCCAACCTAACCAAAAAGTGGAAGGACAGTCAATTTATAATACTGCAGGCTGGGCATGGTGACTCATGCCTATAATCCCAGCACTTTGGGAGGCCAAGGCTGGCAGATCACTTGAGGTCGGGGGTTTGAGACCAGCCTGGCCAACATGGTGAAACTTCGTCTCTACAAAAAATACAAAAATTAGCTGGGTATGGTGGCATACACCTGGAATCCCAGCTATTAGGGAGGTTGAGGCAGAAGAATTGCCTGAACCTGGGAGGTAGAGGTTGCAGTGAGCTGAGATCCTGCCACTGCACTCCGGCCTGGGTGACAGAGAGAGAGAGACTCTATCTAAAAAAAAAAAAAATTTATACATACACGCGTGCACACACACACACACACACACACACACACACACAACTGCAAACAGGATAGTCCCTTCTGTGTACAGACTGCCTGGACCTTGGCAATCACTCTTTGCTTCTCTTTCCTCATCTGCAAAATGGGACAATAGCCTCTTCTTCATGGGGTTTTGTGGCAATTAAATGAGGTAATGTATGTAACACCCTTAAGCACAATGCTTGTGTCCAGTCAATACCCAGCAATTATTAACACCATCATCCTCTTCATCATCTCAGGAGGTGGGAACCTTGAAAGCTCCCATGTAAGATGGCAACTACCCTGGCCCCAGGGCCCTCCATTCTGGTGGCCAGTATTAGGAATCACAGGAGCACCACAGTGAGAATGTTGGAGCTAGAAGATCATCCAGCCCCAAGAGGGAAACTGGACCACCAGAAGAACAGGACCAGCCCTGAGCCACCCAGTGGGTCTCGCAGAGGCAGGACAGGAACTCCAGCCTTCCGTGTACAGGCCGTTTTCCCACTCTAGCACATGTGATTCCTCTAGTCCCAGAGGTCAAGGTCAGAAGAACAAGCTAACGCATCTCTGTAATTAGGGGAGATGAGCTCCTTGGAAATGGGAAACATTATCTAATCCATTCCAAAATACTCTAGCTCAAGGTCAAGTGCAGGGGGCTTGCGTCAGTGGAAGCCCCATTCCTGTATGTCAGTACCAGCACCAAAAGGAAAAGAAAATACCCCAAGATATTCTCAGTGGCTCAGCCTTGGGAGAGACCTTATCCTGGAATTTCCCTGAAATGTCATCAGGAAGCGGGGCTTGAAGCACGTTCCTTTCCATCCTGCCCCCACACCAGGCCCTTCTACATAGCTGTACCCCTTGACCCATCAGCCCACCGCTTCCCCGTTGGCCTGGAGACACAACTCCTGCACCTGGAGACTCACATTTCCTATGGTCTTGTCCTTTCCCCCAGCAGTGATTCAGCAAACGTCTGTTGCACTCCAGGCTACAGAGACGAAGGCATGGTCTCTACTCTCCCAGAGCTCACAGGCTGGCCAGGAGACAGACAAACAGATAACCAGAATGTAGTAGGAGAAAGGTCTTTCTGAGCTGGCGGTAGCATAGCAGAGAAGCTCAGAGAAGCTTTCGAAAGGATGGAGAGAGAGTCCCACTAAGCTGTGGAGGGTGAGCTGAATTCACTATGCACACAAAGAGGAATAAGCCAAAGTGAGGTTATCACATGGGGAGACTGATGGCTGCTGTGTTCTCCTCCCAACCAAACCAGGTGCATCCTTCAAGGCCCTGACCAAGGCTGACGCCTACAGGAAGCCTTCTTTGATTCAAAGGTTGCAATCTCGCTCCTCTGAACCTCTGTCCTAATCGGTCTATGACCATTCCGTGCCCTTCCCCGACCCCCTGCTGGGGCCCCTTGGCCAAACCTGTCAGTCTACGCTACCCTGAGCTAGAGCCAATATTGACCTGAGGCCAGAACTAAAGGCAGGGCTCAGGCCAGGAGCGGTGGCTCATGCCTGTAATCCCAGCACTTTGGAGGCTGAGGTGGGCGGATCAGCAGGTCAGGAGATCGAGCCCATCCTGGCTAATACAGTGAAATCCTGTCTCTACTAAAAATACAAAAAATTAGCTGAGCATGGTGGCTCGTGCCTATAGTCCCAGCTACTCAGGAGGCTGAAACAGGAGAATCACTTGAACCCGGGAGGGGGAGGTTGCAGTGAGCCAAGATCGTGCCAATGCATTCCAGCCTGGGTGACAGAGTGAGACTCCATCTCAAAAAAAAAAAAAAAAAAAGCCATCCTAGAATTCCCACTTCATGACTTTTGGTTGCATCTCATTGGCCAGAACCAGGTCCATGTCCACCCCTGGCTGCAAGGGGGTCTGGGAAAGTCAGTATTTTACTTTTCTGCTTCTGTGGTAAAGTAGTGCTGCTTTAACCTGAGAATAATAAATTGTCTGGGGAATTTTATTAAAATACAGACTGGGGACCCAAATTCGGCATTTCTAACCAATGCTGCTGGTTCTTCTATCACACGTGGAGTAGCAAGGTACGTAAGAAGCAATAAAGGGCCGGCGTGGTGGCTCACGCCTGGAATCCCAGCACTTTGGGAGGCCAAGGTGGGCAGATCACCTGAGGTCAGGAGTTCGTTCGTAAGCAGCGTGGCCAACATGGTGAAACCCTGTCTCTACTAAAAATGCAAAAATTAGCCAGGCGTGGTGGTGAGTCCTGTAATCCTAGCTACATGGGAGGCTGAGGCAGGAGAATCACTTGAACCCAGGAAGCAGACACTGCAGTGAGCCAAGATCGCACCACTGCACTCCAGCCTGAGTGACAAGAGTGAAATTCTGTCTCAAAAAAAAAAAAAAAAAAAAGAATGCAAGGAAGAAGGGGGCTGTGAGCAGCTTCTGGGGAGACCATCTAACACCCCAGCACCTGCAGCTACTTCAGGAGCTGGGAACTGTGCCCATCACTCCACACTTGGGACATAAGTCACCCAGGATAACATCCACCCAGCCCCTTCACAGCAGCTGCAGCCTATAACAAGACCACGTAAGCTGGTCCCTCACCCAGGGACTTCTACACACCAGTGACTCCTGGGCACATAACGGGATGGGGACTGGAGCCTTGGCTGCAATGGGCCACCCTTCCGGACCTCCTGCTACCACTGGCAGGAGGTGGCCAAGCATGCCGGGGATGGCCTGGGGCTTGTTAGGGGCACCCTGGCCTGGCAAAGCATAAAGTAAAGCCCGCAGATCCGAGGCTCACCTCCAAAGCCTGCTCTTTCCTACACAGCCAGGAATTCACAGAGCCAGGGCTCAAACCTCAGCCTTCTGATGCCAAAACCAGAGTCCTTCCCACTTTCCCAGGCTGCCTCTGGCTGTCCCCTGAAGCCCAAGATCTGAGGCAGCCAGACTCTACCATGAGAGGGGAGCTGGGGCTCCAGAGCCTGGATGGGACCAATCGCCGGAATTTTCTGGAATTTCTTTGGTTCCAAGGCAGCTGCCAAACAGCCACCTATCAAGGGAGTAGGCTGTGGGGGCCCAGGGCGACCCATGAGGGTCCAGGCCATGCCACAGCCCCTCAGGCAGGGTTCTGAGACGTAAGTTCAGGGTAAAAAGTGATTCAAAGGAAACGCTGGGGCCAAGGAGAAGCTGCCCTCAGGAAGTTTTGGTTAACACCCATCTGGGGACACAGAGCTGGTGAGTAGGTTGGGCTAAGATGTAGCCCAGCTAACCAGCCTCCAGAGCTGCCAGGACAGCCACCCCTCCAATTCCCCCCTAGCCTCCACCTGCCTCAGCTCCCACCCCATGCGCGCATGCCCTCTGCATGTGGAGCCTGCAGTATGTGCATACCCTCCACTATCTGGTACCAGCAACATGGGGCTAGCTGTGCAATGGGAAATTAACATTACATTCCTACATACCTCAAGCCTATAGGCTGACACTCAGATGTCAAGCACAGTGTCTACCCCAGTGGGCAGTGAGTTTTATGCCATGTGACCCTGTCCCCCTCCCACTACCCTACCTGCTGCTGCTAATTGGTGCAGAGACGAGCCACCGATCTATAGGCTGGCAAGCCTGGGGTAAACTGAGCCAGTCAAATTTTCTCTCTGAAAATCTGAACCTTCCAGAAAGACTGAAATGTTTTCCAGAAGGACTAAAGCAAGAAACAGTGAAAACCCAAATGTAAAAAGCTGCTCGGCTATAACAAGCTCTGAGGAAAAAGAAACTGAGATAAAGAAAAGGTGGGAAGTAGAGCAGTGATTCTGAAATGATAACAAATGTAAGACTCATCAGGGGTATTTGTTGAAAATGCAGATTCCAGGGTCACAATCTTAGAAAATCTGATTCAGAAGAGTGGCCAGGGATGGGTCTAAACCCGCACGCCAGGAGAGTCTGATGCAGGGGACTTAGCAACCACACTTCTGTAGCCAGTGGGATAGGTCAGGGAGCCAGGAACAGCAGGATGCTTGAGAGCAGATGGAACCTGAGTCCCACAAAACCCCATGGTAAAGTCCTTGGAGCCCACGAGCCCTCTGCATATGCATCCACAATACCCCTCCACTACAGAAGGAGACTGGAATGTGTCTGTTGGCTTTGTAACCATAAAGAGCCTGCCAGAACCAGGCCACACTTCTCCATATGCAGTGGCTCCAGGAGAAGGATCTTGGAGCCTCACTTCCCATGCTGGAGTCTCCTGCGCAGTGAAGCTGACAGCTCTGGGGGCCGCACACCTGCCTCTGATCCTAATCCATGGCTTGCTCTGAGCCTTGCTGGCCATGTTAATTCACCCCCTGGAGAATTAGTTTCCCCTTAAAATACCAAGGCAAGAATGCCTACCTTATAAACTTGTGAGGGTAATTGAGCTTCAATATATACTGGCTTTCTCCCCCAGGCCCATCTAGAAGCTAGTTTCAAAATCAGAGACACAGCTTGGGTAGACGAAACCACTCCGAACTGCCCTGCAGGGAAGTTGTGGTGTTAGATGCCACTGTTATCCCCAGGAGCCACACAACACAGAGGCATCAATGCCTAAAGTGGTGCTTTTTCTATAGAGGCTGGGAGTTTAAAGTGAGTGTGTGTGTGTCTGTGTGTATGTGTATGTGTATATGTGTGTGTGTGTGTGTGTGTGTAATAACAGATGAGAAAGGAAGAAGAGGAGCACAGGAATATCAAGACAGGATACACAACCAGTTGCTAAAACAGGCTTATTTTTTCAAA
The DNA here is from genome assembly GCA_963574635.1 of Cheracebus regulus. NCBI lineage: Eukaryota > Metazoa > Chordata > Mammalia > Primates > Pitheciidae > Cheracebus > Cheracebus regulus. The sequence continues at coordinate 47,129 of CAUYQU010017955.1, read as the reverse complement.
ATGAAAATGTCTTTATTATATCACCCAATTATAAAAGTAACAGTTGTCATTAAAAAAAAAATCAGACCAGGTGCGGTGGCTCATGCCTGTAATCCCAGCTACTCAGGAGGCTGAGGCAGGAGAATTGCTTGAACCCAGGAGGCAGAGGTTGCAGTGAGCCGAGTTTGCACCAGTGCACTCCAGTCTGGGCCACAGAGTGAGACTCCGTCTCAAAAAAAAAAGGAAGACATCATCACCCCAGGCCTCACATCAAATTATTTCTACACATATTTTTTCAGACACAACATCCTGCACTCAAAGATAACCAAGTACACAAGGAAACAAGACATCATGAGTGAAAACCAGCATAAAAAATGGACAAAAGACACAAACAGACAGGGACTCTGGCTTCTGGCACCGTCAGACAAGACTCTAAAACAACTATGCCTACTTCAAAGAGGGAAGAGTCAAAACTTGAAAAAATGGGCCATGTAGCAGATTTGAAAAAGAACCTGGTAGAATAACCAAATTTACTAAGCGGAAAGTACAACAACCAGAAGGCCTGACGCTGCTGCCAGCACTGTAGCCTGTCCCTCCCTGGTCTGCATAAGGAAGCTGACACCCAGCCAGAGCTGAAATGTATTTCTGTCTCCAGCTGAACTACGTGAGACATGCCACCCCCACCCCCTTGGTAAGGTCAGAAGGTTCTGTTTGCTTCTCTGCCATTGGCCCTGGCTCCAAAAGTTGTTTTGATATCAAAAATGGCAGCAATTACGGCACTGTAGGGCAACAACAACTCGTGGCTTGATTGATCCTGATGTTTGAGGAGGGGTCTGTCCTATCAGGAGGCTATTTGCCAAGGCCAAGAAGGGCAGGATACATTTTAGGAAGACCTACTCAAAAGGTTTTCGAATTTTCTTTCAATTGCTCAACGTTCCTTCTCAGGAAACCTTACCTGTGGAGCAGGCACAGCGCAGCTTTCCTGAAGGTTACTTGAGCCCGTTGTCAGTGAAACCCAGGCTCTTCCGTTGCCATAGTGACATTCCAGCATGTGGGTGAGAGTTTCACTGGGGATTTTCAGGACATAATATATATTTTAACAGACTATTGCTCCCATTCCTGAGAATAAATGTCCAAGAACTGAAGACCCTTCCAGAAATTTTGGGACTCTCTGACATCCCTTTTAACCTAATAATTTCACTTTAAGAAACTATCTTAACAAATAGTAATAAAAAAAACTACATGATTAAGTTTATCTCAAAGATATTCATCACAATGTTACTTATTATGGAAGCCACCTAAGTGCCCAGCAATAGGGAACTGCTATGTTAACAGGGACATAGTTGCTTATGAACTATTTATTATGCAGTCATTTGGAAAGAAAATAATGAAGACCAGGGAGTAACATGATAAAGCATTAAGAGTAGGAAGTGGATTTGTGTTTGTTAAGATTACTCATTAGTTTTAAAAATACATATTTAGAAAAAAATAAAAGAACCTACAACAAAATTATATTTGTACTCTGTTAGGGTGGTGATATTATACTGGTGATTTTTTTCCCCTTTTCCCATTTTGCAAATGTTCTATATTTTTAGAATGATTTATGTAAAATGTTTTGAAAGAAACAGATACACCCTAGCTTGCCTCAGCCTTATTTCTGGGTTAATCACGAGTACAGGACAGGGTTTAAGATTCTGGTGTTAGAGACACTGGGTTCTCCCACCTCTCCAGCTGTGCGAAATTAATCAGGTTCCTCCACCCCTTGGAGCTCTGGTCAGTCAGCCAACAAAATATTTACTGAGTACCTGATAAATGCCAGACACCCAAGCGCTAGGATACAGCCTTAAATGAAACAGACCAAGTCACTGTCCTCCTGAAACCTACAAATAGTGGGGAGAGACAGAAAAAAAACACACTACCACACTGCCATGTAAATATACAGTGCACCAACTGGTGGTAAGTGCTCTGATTTCCTCCCAGAGTTGATGTGAGAGTTAAATGAGATAATGCATTGAGCACGTGCTAGGCACACAGTACCTGCTCAGTAAATGAGGGTCATGTATCAGCTTTCCTGCTGCTGCTCAAACCCCCGGGAAAAGACAGGAGGCTGGAACTTCAGCTCCTCAGCCCTCCTAAGAGCCTGCAGAGCTCCACAGATTCCAGCTGCAGCTCCCAAGTGCAGACTAGGGAAGAGATGAAGATAAAGACCTCTAAAATGTACAATGATCCCAGGACTAACCTGCCAGGGAGGTCTGTGAGGTGGGACTTTGATCTTCAGGGTTACTGACCTCTTTACTGAGGTTGGCCGGAACACAGAACCCAGCTGCCAACAGAGTGGCGTGGTAGTTCTGAGTCTCTGGGGCCATGGGCTTGGGGCTTTATTTCCAGGTCTCTGTGGGGAAATCATCTGTTCCCTATCAAGAAGCTGGCTTCCCATCTCAGCCAACACACTGTCTCCAAACCCTGTTTTAATGCAGCCTTGAATGTCACAGGGAAGACCCTGAGTCCCTCCAAGGTCTCTGACACATGAACCCAAACAGGCAAGACTAAAACATAAATTGAGCTCCCATGAGATACCAAGCATCAGCTCTGACCTAGGCCATATAAAAACCTCACAGACTATGTCTGATCATTTACCTGCTACAGGTGGAAATCACAGTGGGAGTCAGAATGTGGCAGAGCGGAGATTTTAAACAAGGTCTCATGACAATGACCCTCTTCTTTCACTTGCCCAGCTACACCGCTTAGGGCTGGACCCCCCTCCCCCCATACCCCAAAGCTGACCCATGACTTCTGTAAACTTTTTAAGAAAAAGAGAGAGTAGTGACAATACGGTTGCTTTGCCTAAAGAATTCAATAAAAAAGACATGGTAATTCATCCCAACATACCCAGCCCAGAGAAAAATATTTCATGATTTATAAAATCCTTCTTTAAACACATTATCTGTACTTCTTCTTCCACGTGCTTGGAATTTTTAAAGATTTTTTTTCCCCAGAAGGAAAGATACTTATTCGTTGCATGATTAATCTGTGCCAGGCACTGAAGGAGGCATCTTTAGTGAATTACCTCATTTAAATCCAATTGCCAGATGAGAATACTAAGGTTCAGACAGCTTGGCCCTCTCAAAGCTGGCGTGTAAGTAGCAGAGCCAGTAATCACACCAGTCACAGCTCACCCTGCTACAAGGCCTTTCTCTTCAGTTACCAGCTGGCCATGAGAATGACCAACTCATCCCAGCTTACATAGACTTTCCAGGACTTTCCAGATTTTAGCACCGAAAGTCCCATGTCACAGGAAACTATTGTCCTGGGCAAACTGGGATAGTTGGTTACCTGATAGGCCATTCTCAGAGGCTGGAGGAGGTGTCATGAGGTCTGCTGCTGCTTGCATCATTTTGGTTTGAATCAAACATTTTTCTTCTGGTATGTCCAACAATGCACCACAGAATAGTGGCAACACAGCTTAATTCCCCATTTCTAGAGTTTCTTAATTCTTCTTCTCTTCTTTCTTTTTAAAAGCATCTAAAACACAAACCTCATCTTGAAGTCTACTGAACTCTACTCATGAAGGAAGAGGGTTTGAAAATTATACAGGAATCAGGCCAGGCATGGTGGTTCATGCCTGTAATCCCAGCACTTTGGGAGGCTGAGGCAGGTGGATCACCTGAGGTCAGGAGTTCAAGACCAGCCTGGCTAACATGGTAAAGCCGCGTCTCTACTAAAAATGCAAAAATTAGTCATGTGTGGTGGTGCGCACCTGTAATCTCAGAAACTCGGGAGGCTGAGGCAGGAGAATCACTTGAACCCGGGAGGTGGAGGTTGCAGTAAGCTGAGATTGTGTTATTGCATTCCAGCCTGGGTGAAAAGAGTGGGGGAAAAAAGAAAGAAAAGAAAATTATACAGGAATCATTGTATATTGACCCCATATCTCTTTCTCAGAGAAAGTAGGGTTTCTAGTGAATAGAGGATTCTCCTAGAAGCCAGAAGCCCTTAGCTGGTTCTGCCCGTTAAATGGCTGTGTGCCCTTAGGTAAGACTCTTCCTCTCTCAGCCCCAGCTTGAAATATGGAGTTCTACATGATCTCCTGCCCTTGAGGAGTGCACAGGCCTTGATGCTTAATCTCCTCATTCTACAGATGAGGACATGAAGGCTCAGAGAAGTCAAGGGGCTCGGCTAAGGTCACAGAGCAAGCTAGAGCAGTGCAACAAGACACATAGCAGTCTCTAAAGGTTTCTCTTATGAGACAAAATGTCCACCCTACCCTACCCCCCAGCACACACCAGAGAAAAAGCAGAGTGCACTAAGAAACAGAATCTGTTTAATGCTGCTTTCTAAGACTGTAAAGAAAACGGGCCAAATGCTGAAAGATTAAGAATTCTGATATTTAAAAACAAATCAGGGTTTAATTTGGGTTTTCTTAAAGCCTCATAAAAAAGGGAAGCTGAATCCTTGACCAAATACTCAGCATTCCAAACTGGGAAGATGAGACAGATTTTAATCCCCTGCGTGAGGAGCAGACAGATTGGAGGATGTGTATTTCCATTGGCCTGCATATTTCTCAGACGTGTAAATGGCAGGCAGCCTGGAGGGAAGAGAACGGCCGGCCGAAGGGGCACAAGGGGAAGGTGGGGCTTTGAAGGAGAGCTGCTTCTGCAAAGCCATAATGAAAGCTAACTGGGCTGCATCCTGATGGCTGAGAGAGGACAAGTAACTTACTTAATGTCCCTTCAGCCAGTAAGTGGCAGAGTTACGAATTTAACCCAGATCTAAGTGCAAACTTCAGTGCTCACTGGTTATGCTATGTAAAATTGGGAGCTGGAAGGAAAATGGCAAAATCAGAATCTCTTTCCATTATCCAGAGAGCCCGCTGTGGACTCTTTGTGATCCCCTCTGGTCTCTTTCCTGCTGCAGTGTTACGGGGCACTTCACTGTTTCCTTAGACTCCCTAAACTGGGTGAAAATATATTCATTCAGTTGTTCAACAAACGATTAATAAGAGTTTACTATGTGCTGGCTGATACTTCCCATCAAGGAAAGAAACCGATCAAACTAAACAGAAAGATATGTGCAGGTCCTGTGGTATAAGAAGGGCTTCCTGGAAGAGACAGTATTTGAAGTGAGACTTGAGTTGGATTTAGGCATATCAATTGTGTCCAATTAAAACTGTAAGGTCTTTTAGGCCAACTGACTGTGCCATGGACGGCATGGTAACCTCTGTGACCTGCACGTATACTCCAAATGAGTTCCTGGAACTAGAAAGTCTGAAGTAACTGGAAAACCACAAAAGGAGAAGACATGATCAACCCCTAATTAACTTTGAGACATTCTTCTATTGTTCTTTATTACCACCTCAACTGATGAGGCAACTGGTCTTTGTAACCAACCTTGATCAACCTTGTGACTCCGTACCCTATGACTCCCCCGCAGCTTGCAAAAACCACCCTGAATTGTAACTTCGGTAACTTCCCACCGCCTACCCCAAGCCTGTAAAACCAACTCCTACCCCACCGCCCTGCACTGACTCTCTTTTCAGACTCAGCCCGCCTGCACCTGGGGGGCACACAACGCCTGTTTGGGGGATCTCTTCATTCAGAGTGTGTGTTTAACAAAACCTGGCTGAATTATTCTTCAGTCATTCCTCATTTACTAGTAGCCTGGCTCCCCTTTGGGTAGGGAGGGCTCTGGGTCAGTACCATTGACCAAAGCAAACTTGGAGATTGTCTAGGAATGTCAGTTATCCCCAAATATTCCAAACCCCAATGTGTCCATCTCTCAACTGTCTCTGCGTCTCATCTGCGGAATAGCTGCCTCCACCAGCATTGGGAAGGCAGGGGAAGAAACACACATCTACCTAGCACCTCTGCACCCATTATTTCAAAAAATACAAGGCCTGTGTGGGAAACATTACAGCTTCATATTGCACTGAAGAAACAGAAGCTGATAGAACTTAGGTGACTTGTCCAAGGTCGCACAGCTCTGCAGGGCGACACAGGGCTTTGAATCTAAAGCCCACTCTGTTCTCATGGCCCTCCCTGCCTTCTGTGTGCCAGACAGTGTTAGATGCTCCAAAAATACAATCTCTGCCAAAAGCAGCCCCATAAGGACATCGAACAGGAAATATTGAGTCTGCACCTCCAGGGTTCTGAGTCCATGCCAGAGGCCAAGGATTCACAGAGGCCTACCCTCAAGAAAGCACCAATTCTACTGAAAATACCTAAATAGCCCACTAGAAGCTACAAAGGCCCACATATAACCAAGAGTTGATTTGGGTGGTGTCACTGGTGTCCTGGGTGATGAGTACCAATAAGGGCTGGTGAGATCAGTGATCAGAGTCCCAGAGGACAACTTTGTGCTGGTCAGGAAGGATTTGAACAGAGGGAGGAGAGAAGGAAGCCAGGCAGCAGCTTCCTTCTAGCTGGGGGAAACATTCTAGCCGGGGGAAACAGCGCTCCAACACTGACCAAACCCGATCCTTTCTCCCCAGCTCAGCTCTGCTCCCTGGGAATGGTGCCTTCTCAGGCCTGACCCTACAGTTCAGCTGCTGCAGCCACGTCCTTCCAGATTCAAATCCTGCTGAAAAGAGCAAGTGTCTGTGTCCGGCATTTCCACCACAAGCCCTGAGACTCACCAGCTTAGGTCACCTGCCTACCAACCAACCCATCAGGGAGAATGGAGGCTTGGGATGCACAGTTTAGCTTCAGACTGGATCACAGATTCTATTCTTGAAGCTGAGAATGGACTAACTCCACCCAGAGGTCCAGGGACCAAAAGTCAGATGGGGATGTTCTCAGAGGACAATTAGAGTATAGTTACCAAAGAGAGAATATGGATGGAAATAGATGCCATGCTTCTAGAAGTCAGTAAATATCCACTTGTTCCTTTGCCTGAAGAAAACCCAAGGCTCAGCATGGTTATGCAACTTGCCCTAAATCTAGAGCAATGGGAAGTGGGCTGAGACGTTCAGACCTTCTGCTCAGACCCCATGAAACAGAGTGTGTGTGTCTGTGTGGGGACTGGAAGAGGAGGATGAAAGCTAAGGATTGTGCTGGGTGTCAATGGTGATAAAGGTGTTCTTGGCAGGATGCACCTAGATTATGGAGAGTTTTGCAAGCCAGGAAGAGGTTGAGCTTAATGAAGAAGGAAATGGGGAACTTTTGTGGGTTTTAATAGAGAAAGTAATGGGATGGAAGCTAAGACCCACTAGAGGCTGCAGTCGAGGGGTCTAGACTCTTCACCATTCAGACGGACACTCCCTTTTAGACCTCCAGGGTATTCCCAAGGGATGGGCTCTGCAGGATGTGCCCACCCCCATCCCCCTGCCTGGCTCCAGCTTGTCCTCCGAGATCCTGAGTCCCCTCCTCCCTCCCAATGCTGTGGCTTTGGCAGCCACTTTGCAAACTGCAAATTTTAAATGAATTTCCACCCCAGAGGAAGTTGAGAAGGAGGCATGTTGCAGCAGCCACTTCTGAGCTCCCAACATTTCTCTTTCCTCTTCAGAAAAGGGATCAAACGCTTTTTCACAATGGAAAGAGGAGAGGGAGGAGCACAGAAAAGAAAGCAAAGAGAAAAAAGGAGGACAAATAAGAGAATCTCATTTGATCTTAATCAGATAAAGTTTATGTTTCAATTATGCATTTTTCTCTTCCATGCTGAGAAAATGAACACATAAGGGAAAACAAATCAACAAATCACATGTTATTTATTTACTTCCCTTGAATTTACTCTGATTCTAAAAACATTTAGGAGGCTCACAAGACTAAACCCAATGGTGACAATGATTATTAGGGACAAAAAGAAACAAAGACCATAAAGGTGGCAGAGAGAGTGGACACCAGCAGACACCTGAGGAATGCCAGCTTCTAACTTGGATGCTGTATTTGGCCCTATGTGGAAAAATGTTCGCTTTACATTGGTTTTGTCCTCTGGTGACAGAAAGCATTCGCATGCAGCTGTGGCCACAAGCTTTTTTTTCTGGGACTGAACTCAAGCTGAAATTTATCACATGGGGCTGACAAGTTATATTTGAGTTACAGAGAATAACAAGGGCAGTCAGCCCAAAGGACTTTTCAAGGAGGCATTGTCCTGAATGGCAATGAATGTTCTAAACAGCATTTTTATTGCCAAGAGAATAAACACACTGGTTGATTAAATCCTGTGTTCCTTGAGTAGGAGGATGTCAATCTCATCCCAGGTCTGGAGGAGTTAACTGCAGCAGGATTGGCGGCCTGGGAGGCCCTGAGACCCAGAACTAGACCTGCAAACTCGGCTGGAGCAGAAGCTAGGAGAGGAGAGGGACCAGAGCGAGGTACCTGCTGTCCCTGGCCCTGTAAGCCAGCCCAACCAGTCACACATCACATCCTTGGCAGCCAAGGCAATGATCAGCTCCCCTTCCTCTCCATGCATTGCTCCTTGCTTGCTTTTTCCTGATTTTAACATCCTGCCATTGCCATACATGCCCAGCTGTGACTCCCAAGTTCAACTCCAATATGGATGAACATGTGTGGGCTGCCCTCCACATCCACTCTCTCCTTCTCCCATTGGCAGTGCCCCTGAATATCCTTTAGAAGCACACTTCTCATTTTCAGCCACGTGGTTTGGGTGGGAATGATGCTACCCCCAAGTCTAGGGTTGAATCCTATAACCCAACCTTTAACCAAGCCACACATCACATTTCCCCGGCCCCTGTGGTTGGTTTCAGGGAAGGGCAATGAGCCCCCCGATCAGGGCTAACACATCTCAATTCTGGGACTTTGCTTTGTGCCATCAGGGAAGTGGATTTTCTTTTTCGCCTCTGGAAAGAATCTATGAAGGATGTAGCCCCTAGGGCCGCTGGCAGTCATCCTGTGGCCATGAGGGCAGAGCCAATTTGAGAAAGAAGTGAACACAGAGGACACCAGACTGAGAGATGAAAAGCACTGGATTCTTGCGAAACCATCTGAACCAACACAATGAGCCACGCTTAAAGCCAGGCTTACCCCTGGACTGCCCAGTTAACGCTTTTATTTGGGTCCAGTTTTCTTCACTTGGGACTGCTAGCATCCCACCAGATAAGGCACCTTCGACCCCTCTGGAGTTAGGTTACCCCACCATGCCCTGCACCCGCATGCTGGCACTTTATTACAGGCACTGCCTTAGCCCATTCTTCTGTGCCTTTGGTATTTCCTATCTTCCAAGATAGGAACTTCCTCCTCCCGACTCCGACTCCAGATGGTGCCAGCTGAGCCAGCCCTGGCCTCCAGGGAAGGTTGTAAGTCATTCAAACACCAGATATAAACAGTAAGAGAAAGTTGGATCAGCAGGCAAAGTGCAGCACTGCGTTGATCCAGGCGACCCTGCAAAGGTTCTCCCATCCCACCCGCCCCGCTCTCAGGAGGCTTTGGCAGCAGCCAAGGAACATCTCAGGGAAGCCAGGTGGCACTCAGCATGGCTGCTAACGTGTGGGAAGTTTCTACAGCTCTGGACTTCTGAGGATAGGACTCCTGACTAGAAGAACTGGCAGAAGCAAGCCGAGTTCCCAATTTAGAGAGACTCGGGCCAATTATTTCATTGGGAATTCAGGCAAGAAAGTGTCCAAATACCAAAACAGGGGGCCAGTCCAGCCTTAGTATCAGAAACACGGCAGAACTCCAGTCACTTCAGTGAAGCCACGACCAGAACCAGCTCGGAGGCCAGGCTACCTCCACACTGGGTTCTTCTGAAGGACATCCTGACAGAGGACATCACTGGGCCTGCGATGGGAGTCTGGGGCCTGCATCGTCCTTTCCACATAATGCAGGAAAGCCCTGAGGGCAGAGACTATCTGGAACCAAAACCCACCCTCTCTTCTTTATCAGATGTTTCTTACAAGTTTTCCTCAAAGCAGCAATGTGCCCAATCCTGTTAAAAGATAAGTCTCTTCCACCATCCCCATTCTTCCTGCTTGGAATGTTGGTGTAACTATAAATGCTTAGAGCTCTGGCAGCCATCTTGCAGTCCTGAGGAAAAAGGCCAAGAGAACAGTAAAGACTTGACCCAGATCCTGATATTATTGAACTCTTAAACCAGGCCTGAGACTGCTCTCATCTGGACTTCTTGTTCTATGAGTAATTTATTTTTATGTACTTACTTGGTTTGAGACAGGATGTCATTCTGTCATGCAGGCTGGAGTGTAGTGGCACAGCAGTCATAGTTCACTGCAACCTTGAACTCCTGGGCTCAAGCGATCCTCCCACCTCAGCCTCCCATGCTGCCAAAACTACAGGCAGGTGCCACCACATCTGGCTTTTTTTTTTTTTTTTTGGAGAGACCAAGCCTTGCTTTGCTGCCCAGGCTGGTCTCAAATTCCTGGCCTCAAGCAATCCTCCTGTCTTGGCCTCCTGGCCTCCCAAAGTGCTGGGATTATAGGTGTGAGCCACCATAACTGGCCTTATGATGTAATTTAATGTTTCAGTTGCTCAAGCCAGTGGTTTTCCAAGTGCGTCTTCAGACCAGCAGCTTCAGTACCATCTGGGAGAGTTAGAAATGTACATTCTCAGCTGGATGCAGTGGTTCACACCTGTAATCCCAGTACTTTGGGAGGCCGACGTGGGCAGATCATGAGGTCAGGAGTTCAAGACTAGCCTGGTTAATATGGTGAAACCCCGTCTCTACTGAAAATACAAAAAAAAAAAAAAAAATAGCTGGGTGTGGTGGTGGGCGCCTGCAATCCCAGCTACTCGAGAGGCTGAGGCATTGCTTGAACCTGAGAGGAAAAGGTAGCAGTGAGCTGAGATCATGCCACTGCACTCCAGCCTGGGCAACAGAGCGAGACTCCATCTAAAAAAAAAAAAAAGAAGAAGAAATGCACATTCTCAGGCCCCACCCAGACCAATAGAACTTGACTCTTTAAAGTGGGACCCTGAGGCAGAGGTTGCAGTGAGCTGAGATCACACCACGGCACCCCAGCCTGGGTGACAGAGCAAGACTCTGTCTCAAAAAAAAAGTGGGACCCTGAAAACTGAGTTCTACCACGTGCCCTCAAGTAATTCTGACGTGTGCTAAGTTTGAGAACCACTGGCTTAAACCACTATTTTATCAGATTTTCTGTGAGGTGCAGCTGAAAGCACTTCTAATTTGTACCTTTCTCCATTGTATCTCTGAACTGTTTGTGAAATATCAAGAGGCTGAAAGCAAAGCAGAATAAGCCAATCGTCACAAACCCAAATAGCAATGGTTCAAGGAGGAAATGAAACTCACAAAGGAAAAGATAAATGTAAAGTAAGCACCTCTATCCATCAGAATAACCATAAATACAATCAAAAAGCAAAATAAAAGACTGGGGAAATAATTGCAACAAATATGACAATATTTAAAATCCTTTCTTTGCTGGCCAGGCACAGTGATTCACACCTGTAATCCCAGCACTTTGGGAGGCCAAGGTGGGCAGATCACCTGAGGTCGGGAGTTCGAGACCAGCCTGATCAACATGGAGAAATCCCCTCTCTACAAAAATACAAAATTAGCTGGGCATGGTGGCGCATGCCTGTAATCCCAGCTACTCGGGAGACTGAGACAGGAGAATTGCTTGAATCCGGGAGGTGGAGGTTGCAGTGAGCCAAGATTGCACCATTGTACTCCAGCCTGGGCAACAAGAATGAAATGCCATCTCAAAAAATAAATAAACAAATAATAAAAATAAAATCCTTTCTTTGTTAAAAGGCCATGCAAAACCAAAAAGAATAAAACAAGATCTCAAAGAAAAAGACAAAGAACACACACACAAAAATTCCAGAATAGGAAATACAAATGGATAATAAGAAAGATGGCCAACTTATTAGTAATCAAAGCAATGTGAATTTATTTATTTTTTTGAGATGGAGTCTCACTCTGTTGCCCAGCATGGAGTGCAATGGTGTGATCTCGACCCACTGCAACCTCCACCTCTCAGGTTCAAGCAATTATTCTGCCTCAGCCTCCCGAGTAGCTAAGATTACAGGCATACACCACCATGCCTGGCTAATTTTTGTATGTTTAGTAGAAATTTTTTCACCATGTTGGCCAGGCTGGTCTTGAACTCCTAACCTCAGGTGATCTGCCTGCCTTGGCCTCCCAAAGTGCTGGGATTACGGGCATATGCTACCATGCCCGGCCAGTAAGGTGACCTTAAAAGAAATATTTACACCTATTGAATTAACAGAGTAGAAAGAAACTTCTCCATGTGGTGAGAGCCGAATAGGGCTGGCACTTTCCTGCACTGTGGACAGGGCTGTTACATTCCAGGAAAACAATCAGGCCGCACGTATGGAGAGACTTAAACATCTTCATACTGACTTAATCAAGAATTCAATCTATATTTATCTTGTCTAGAGGTCAGCAAAGGCCTATTTTTATATGGTCTGCAAGCAAAGAATGGTTTTTAATTTTTTTTTTTTTTTTTTAGATGCAGTCTCGCTCTGTCACGCAGGCTGGAGTGCAGTGGCATGATCTCAGCTCACTGCAGCCTCTGCCTCCCGGGTTCAAGTGATTCTCCTACCTCAGCCTCCCGAGTAGCTGGGACTACAGGTGCCCATCACCACACCCAGCTAATTTTTGTTTTCTCAGTAGAGACGTGGTTTCGCTATGTTGGCCAGAATGGTCTCGAACTTTTGACCTCAGGTGATCCGCCTGCCTCGGCCTCCTAAAGTGCTGGGATTACTGCGTCTGGCCAGTTTTTAGATTTTTTTAAAGGTTGGAAAGTTAAAAAGAGAGGAGGAAGGAAAGGAATAAGGGGGAAGAAATGGAAGAGGTAGATGAAGGAAGGTGAGGAAAAGGAGTGGGGAGAGAAGGGAAGACATTCACTGCAATGGCAGAGATCGTATTTGGCACAGCCTGAAGTATTTTCTGTCTTTTACTGAAAACAATCTGCCAGTCCTGAACTGATTCTAGTCTAAAGCAGGGTCAGCAAACTATGGCCCACAGACCAAATCTAACCAGCCTCCTCTCTTTGTGAATAAAGTTTTATTGGAACTCAGCACATGCATTTGTTGACAGAGTTTCGAGCTGCTTTTGTGCCTCCGTGGCAGAATTGAGAAGTTATGACAGAGGCTGTGTGGCCCACTAAACAAAATATTCCTTATCTGGCTCTTTACAAAACGTTTGCCAACCCCTGGTCTAATAAATAATTAGAAAGAAAATAAAAGTGCTTGTACAAAGATGTTTATTATTGGGTTATTTACCTAGAAGGCCAGTTAAACAAATGATGGAATGATGTTAAACTGATATAGTGAACATGGGTTTACCCTAGGACTTCAAATCTTAAGGATTCAATAAACATTTGTAATTCTTATTTCCTATGGAATAGTCATTTTCTCATGTTTTCAAAGACCCAGTAATAAAACAGGAACACAGGATATAGTATAGCAGATACATGAGGCGACATGCTTCTTTTGTAGGAAGAAGCAATGTCCATTTTTATTTTCTATTATTTCAATTATATTTTAAAATATAGATACACAAGATAAAAGAAGACAAAGGAATGAATCAGAATCTCAGCTGTTCTCCCTGGGCTGTGGGGCTCTGGATAATTTTCATTTTTCTCCCATAGGCTTTTTAATAATTTCCAAGTTTCCTGCAATGGAGGATTATTGCTTCTATTATCATTCAAGTTAAAATTCTTATTTCTCATGTAGTAATTGAGTTCAGAAATACAGCTGAGGGCCAGGGCCAGGCTTTGGGAGTCTTTACTGCAGAAGTTTGAATCAGGCTGCACATTAACCTGAAGGAAAGGGCCGAGGGCAGGACGGAAATGCAGAACAAGGAGCCAGGGCTGGCATGAGGTGGGCATGAGGTGGCACAGGCTGAGCGAAGCAGCCCGTGGCAAACCCCAGGGGCCAAAGCGCTTTGAAGGACAAGGAGATCTGGCCTTGCTGCCCAAAGTGTGGCCCCCAGACCAGCAGCACAGGCACCTCCTGGGAGCTGGTCAGAAATTAGACTCTCAGGCCCCACCCCAGACCTACTGAATCAGAGCTTGCATTGTAAAGGATCCCAGGTGATATGTGGCACACTCCAGTTTGAGGAGCACTGCCTGCTCTCTGGAATCCTGTGGCACTGTTAACCCTCCTGCAGCCCTGGCCCTCCACCCACGATCCTTTTCAGGAACAGCCGCTACACTTGAAATGCATACCAAAAGAGATCTCTGACTCCCTGGCAAGAAAAAAGGGATGGCCAGGCACAGTGGCTCACGCCTGTAATCCCAGCACTTTGGGAGGCTGAGGTGAGGGCATCACCTGAGGTCAGGAATTTAAGACCAGCCTGGCCAACATGGCAAAACCTTATCTACTAAAAATACAAAAATTAGCCGGGCATAGTGCCAGGCACCAGTAATCCCAGCTACTCGGGAAGGTGAGGCAAGAGAATCTCTTGAACCCGGGAGGCAGAGGTTGCAGTGAGCCGAGATAGCACCACTGCACTCCAGCCTGTGGATAGAGCGAGACTCTGTCTCCAAAAACAAAAAGACAAAAGCAGGGCTTAAAAGGAAAAACAGATGGGTAAGCCACTGCTACCACCTCTGCACCTCTGCGCGTGCAGGCACACACACACACACACACACACACACACAGAGACACACACACTCACACAGACACACACACACACAGACACACACGCACACACACAGACACACACACACAGAGAGACACACACAGACACACACACACACACACACACACACACACACACACACACACACAGCCAGGTGTCTGCGAGCATCAGGGGTTGGAAAACACTCAAAAGGCAGCAGGCAGCCCTTCTGGAGGCCCTGAGAGGCCTGTCCCCCACTGTGGGGGAGTGTCCCCTACAGTCCTCGGGTAGAGACCAAGGCTGAGTGCTGCAACAGGGCAGTGTCCTATTTACCTAATTCCCAGAAGAGATTTTATTTCTTGCTAAAATATCCTGGCTAGGCATCATGCCTTGTGCCTATAATGCCAGCACTTTGGGAGGCCCAGGTATGAAGTTCACTTGAGTCCAGGAGTTCAAGACCAGCCTGGGCAACCTGGTAAGATTCCATCTCTATTAAAAAAAAAAAAAAAAAAAAAAAACTTTAAAAATAGCCAACTGTGCTGGCATAAAACTGTAGTCCTAGCTACTTGGGAGGCTGAGTTAATACAGGTAACATGCCGAGCACAGTGCCTGGCACACAAGAAAGTATGCACATATATATCCTATGTGTGTGTGTGTGTGTGTGTGTGTGTGTGTGTGTATACACACGTATATACATACATATGTATGAAATTATGCTATTATGAAATATCTATAAACCCCTGGCACACAGCAGGGGACTCATAAAAGGTAGTTCCCCCTTCCTTTCCTGCCTCCTGTTTCCTCCTGTATGCAGCTCAGAGAAGCTGTTAATGGTGTTTGCCCTGGATTTTTTCCTAAATATCCAGGTTGGACACAGCCAGCGCTGGCAGGAGCCCCTTGCCTTTCCTGCCCTTCCCCTCTCCCCTCTCCCAGATACCAGCAGGTGCTTCCGAGGAGTGAGAAGGAAGCCACATCCTCCAGAAAAGAGGCTACAGCACAGTCCCTCCAACAATGTGCAGGCTCTCAGCTGCCTGTGCCAAACCCACCTTCTCTGTCCTCAGCCTGTGTTCCCAGGTCCTGAGTGACCTCAGCATGCTGGAGGAGCCTCCAAGCTTGCCTCTGGGCAGGGAGGAGCTGACACAACAGGGAGAGACCCTTACTCCAAATGAGCATTACTTCATCATCTCCAGCCACCGTACAGGAGCAGTATTGACTTTCTCCATTTTACAAGACACAAAAACACAGAGAGGTTAAGACAATTGGCCAAAGTTAACCAGCAAGTCAATGCAAGGGTAAAAATGTAAATCATGGTCTTTCTAGGCTGGCCATGGTGGCTCACGCCTGTAATCCCAACACTTTGGGAGGCCAAGGTGGGCAGATCACTTGAGTCCAGGAGTTTGAGACCAGCCTGAGCAATATAGCAAAACCTTGTCCTAGAAAAAATACAAAAATTAGCCAAGCATGGTGGTGCACGCCTATAGTCCCAGTTATGCAGGAAGCTGAGGTGGGAGGATCACTTGAACACAGGAGGTTGAGGCTACAGTGAGCCATAATCATACCACTGCACTCCAACCTGGGTGGACAGAGTAAGACCTTTTCTCGGCTTGACTCCTGACTCACAGTAGGTGCTGAATAAATGGTAGCTGGCCTTATTACTTACAGTCTGTCTCCTTTCCATTAAAATGTAAGCTCCCCAAGGATAGGGCACTTTTTCAGTTTTGTTCTTTACTGTAGCCCAAGAGCCGAGAACAGTTCCTGGCGTATGGTAAGAGCCAGAAAGATATTTTCTGACCCTTGAGATGGTTTTGTTCAACTCTTCAATTCACAGGTGAGGAAACTGACCTGGACAGGCATGTCTTTCCCACAGTCTCGCTGTGCTGAACAGGCCCAGGCCCCAGGGCCCCGCAAGCCCTGATGAAAGCGCTCTCCTACTTCCTGCTGCCTCCTTTGATGATTCACACTAGGGCCCAAGAGAGATTTTTGAAATAAAAAAATCAAGGGATCAGGCCAGGTGTGGTGGCTCACACCTGTAATCCCAGTACTTTGGGAGGCCAAGATAGGTAAATCACCTGAGGTCAGGAGTTCGAGACCAGGCTGGCCAACATGGTGAAACCCTCGTCTCTACAAAAATACAAAAATTAGCTGGGTGTGATGGTGACAGGCACCTGTAGTCCCAGCTACTCGGGGGGCTGAGGCAGGAGAATCACTTGAATCCAGGAGGCAGAGGTTGCAGTGAGCCAAGATCTCACTACTGCACTGCAGCCTGGGTGACAGGGTGAGATTCCATCTCAAAAATAATAATAATTTTTAAAAAGAAAGAAAAAATTAAGGGATCAATGTTCTACTTTTTTTTCCTTTTTTTTTTTTTTCCTTACAGCAACACCAGCCTGAGAAGGGATCAATGTTCTAAATAAGAATAGTGAGAGAAGGCCGGGCATGAGAGCTCACACCTGTAGTCCTGAGCTTTGGGAAGCCAAGGTGGGTGGATCACTTGAGGCCAGGAGTTTGAGATCAGCCTGGCCAACATGGTGAAACCCTGTCTCGACCAAAAATACAAAAAAAAATTAGTTGGGTGTGGTGTTGGGTGCCTATTATCCCAGCTACTTGGGAGGCTGAGGCACAAGAATCCCTTGAGCCTGGGAGGTCAAGGTTGCTGTGAGCTGAGATCGGGCCACTACACTCCAGCCTAGGTGATAGAGTGAGATTCTGTTTCAAAAAAAAAAAAGAACAGCAAGGAAAATGGTAGACCTTACAGTGAGATTGCCAGACTTAGCAACAATACAGGACCACAAGTTAATTTTGAAATTTAGATAAACAAATTAATATTTTTGTGTTAGTGCATCCCATGTAATCTTGGGCACATACTTATACTAAAACATTATTCATTGTTTATCTGAAATTCAAACTTAACTGAGCATCTTATATGTCAGCTGAAAACTCTGCCTTGGAGTTCCACAGAAATTAGATCAAATTCCTGCTCTGCTATTTACTGTAATCTTGGACAAATATCCTAACCACTCTGCCATAGTCTGAATGTTTTCAAATGCGTATGTTGAAAACCTAGTCACCAGTGTGATGGTATTAGGAGATGGGGCTTTTGGAAAGGGATTGGATTATGAGGACAGAGCCCTTGTGAATGAGATTAGTGTCCTTATAAAAGAGACCCCGGAGAGCTCCCTGACCCCTTCCACCATGTGGGGACACAGTGAGGAGGCACCATCTGTGAACCAGGACACAGGTCTTCACCAGACACCAAATCTGCTGGTGCTTTGATCTTGGACTTCCCAGCCCCCAGAACTGTGAGAAAGAAATCTCTGTTGCTTATAAGCTACCCCATCTATGATATTTTGTTACAGCAGCCCAAATGGACTGAGACACACTGTAATCCTCACTTTTCTCATCTGCAAATGAAGGACAGCCCCACCTTCTTCACTTGAGTGGCTGTAAGGATTAGTGATTATACCTCTTAAGTATTGGACACACAGCAGATAGACACTCCCTATGTTGATTTCACTCCCTGGTTTTAGAAGCCCTTAGGGAACTTAGGGGAGCATGACTTGCCAATTGTAGAACAATATGGTAACTACGGTGATCAAGTTCTTCCAACCAGCATTCTAGTATGTAGAATAGAGTATTGTGAGTGCTGCCTTAAGAAGGCAAACTTTTCAGACCCAAACTCCCTTTTCATAAGCTTGTTTTTGAGACAGAGTCTCACTCTGTGGCCAAGGCTGGAGTGCAGTGGTGCAATCTCTGCTCACTGTGGCCTTGACTTCCCAGGCTCCAAGCAGCCTCCCACCTCAGCCTCCCAAGTAGCTGGGATTACAGGCACCTACCACCCCACCACCACACCTGGCAAATTTTTGTATTTTTAGTAGAGATGAGGTTTCACCATGTTGACCAGGCTGTATTCAAACTCCTGACCTCAAGTGATCTGCCCATGTCAGCCTCCCAAAATTCGGGGATTACAGGCATGAGCCACCACACTCAGCCTCATAAGCATTTTAAATTCCTCCTTGACCTTATTTACAACACAAAATAATTAATATAATGATCTATCTGCAACTTAAATGAAAAATAAAAGGGATATAATAAAGTAATATTTCAACACATAAATGCTTGGGCACATCATAGTGTAATACTTGCATGGAATAAGAAGAAACACATTTAGATTCAGAAGTTAGACAATATTCAATATTAAGTTGAACTCTATGAGATTTCCAATATGGAACTTTGATCTACGAAAATGGTAATTTTGTGATTCAGCCTAATACCTGATGTTCAAAAATACAAGCAAATGGGGTGGGGGCTATCTTTTCTCTGACTCACAAACTAAATCCACCTGTCATGTATGTATATGTTACACTATGACTCAGTAGCCACAAATGCAGGTAGGTATAAATGTGTCAGCAACTCAAATATCCTAAGTGTCATTTAATACGGGTTGTGATTTTCCAAAATGATGACCCACTGTTGTTAACACTGCACACAACGAAAAGTATAATCTTTTCCTCTTTTTCCAGTATTTGCAGTTTTGAAAAATTAAGTTTATATTTGAAAAATTCAAAAACATGACATTGTGTTTATATATAAAACAGCATTCGTTTCTGGGATCTGCAAATTGTAAACAGGTTTTTGGGCATTTTGTTTGTTTGCCTGTTTTGTTTTGTTGGGGTTTTTTTTTCCTATTTGAATTTCTTGCAGGACATTCAGAAGTTAGGAGAAGACACGAAAGCTTGTTGGTGCCTGGGTCTGTCCCATATTGCACACACACTACAGAACTTACCCTCTTTTTTTTTTTTTTTTTTTTAGACAGAGTTTAGCTCTTGTTGCCCAGGCTGGAGTGCAATAGCATGGTCTTGGCTCACCACAACGCCCACCTCCTGGGTTTAAGTGATTCTCCTGCCTCAGCCTCCCGAGTAGCTGGGATTACAGGTATGCACCACCACGCCCAGCTAATTTTTTGTATTTTTAGTAGAGATGGGGTTTCTCCATGTTAGTCAGGCTGGTCTTGACTTCAGGCAATCCACCCTCCTCAGCCTCCCAAAGTGCTTGGAAGTGTAAGCACTTCCAATGTAAGCATTGCGCCTAGCCCCAGACTTGCCCTCTTAAATGGAAGTAATTCGCTGCAAAATCATTATGACAACCAAAAATAATCCCCCTATTTCCAAAATCACCAGTAAAGAGATGCTGCTACTCTCATTGAGAACCACCAGTCTAATAACTCCTGCTTGAACAGTTTCAGTGATAAGAAACTGACTCTACGAGACCATCTCTTTGACTCACCTGTCAAGAAGTAATAATTCTCTCTTATATCTCTGGTGGGTACACAAGTTGGTACAAACCTTTCATTTAACCAAATGTTTCAAAAACTTTGACCCAGTAATTCCACTTCAAAGAAGAACCCTATTCTAAGAATTCCACTTCTAAGAATATACTTAAGTAAACAATCCAAATAGCCATTGAAACACTTGTGCCCAGAACGCATTCCCTATAATGGTGGAATTAATGACAAACCAATGATAGGGAAATGGTTGAGTAAATGATGGCAAAATCTCTCTGTGGACTAGGATGTAGCTGTTAGAAATAAAATATAGACAGCTGTCATGAGGCATGGATACTTTTTTTTTTCTCTTTGTTTTTCTCATTTTCTCTAACGATTTACATTCCTGTAATAATTGGGGGAAAATCCACTCTGTGGAAAGGTAACAAAAACCCATGAAGTCGATGGTTGTAATCCTTTCCTGTGGAAAGGAAGAAACTGAGGGAAAGGGGCCTCTAGCTTAGAAACCCTGGGAAGAGCAGTTCGCTAAGGCCACCAGAGCACCCCCATCTCCCACCTTCATTTGAGTCTCCATCAATATGTGGGTTCCCAGTGCCGCTCCAGGGGCTCCCAGGAGCAAGATCCGGGGTCACACACAAGGCCCCACCTCTGATCTACAGAGTCACTATGGAGCCTCTCCCAAAGAAGCTGCTTTCTAGACCTTTCCATTGTAACTCATGCTCCAGACTCCGCTGGGGGAAAAAGACCGTCATGGAGGCTCTGCCCAGTCAGGATGAGACTAAGGGATAATCTATTTTGCTCTTCTTGCCCCATCTTGAAGTGCTTAGTGAAAAGAGCACACTACAAAACAGCATATATAAGATTCTTACATTATTATAAAAATGTATGAGTGTGTGTGTGTGTATGTGTGCACATGTGTGCAGAAGGAAAGGCCACCTGCTCAGTGGTTAGGAGCTCAGACAGACCTGGGCTCGACTTCCAGCTCTGCCACTTAGAAAATGATAAACCTCATTAAGTAGTTGGGAAACCAACCATTCTGAGACTCGGTTTCTCCGTCTATGACGTGGGAATCATAATGGCACCTACTTCATAGGAATAAATTAAGATAGTGCACCTGGGCACTTCGCAGAATGCTTGCCACCCAATAAATGTTGGCTTACATGACTTTGCAATGGTAGTGGACGAAGCCATATATTTTTCAAAAACCCATGTATGCAACCAAGGTACAAAATGAACCCATTGGCCCCTTTGGCCTCACCAGGATGGCCGAGCACAAAATGAAATTAAATCCCTCTGATAACCTTGGGCAGTGGCAAGCCAGGCTGTCCCCTTCAATCTGGGGACCACCACACAGAAGAGTTCTGCAGAGAAAGGGCCCCCATAGGCAAGACATAGCCCAGGTGCAGCCTATTCTTGTGTAAAAAGACCCAGAGCTTATTCAGGCAGCATTTTGGTAGAACAAAGAGAAATGCAAGATGATTGGAGGCTATAAAACAAAATTAAATAGGAAGAAGATAATCAGCCAAGCAACCTTCACTGAAAAAGTCAGGGGACAGAAAATTAAATGAAGCAGGGTTTTGTCATATGGACTCAAGCAGGCCTTCTGAAATTTACCTGCAAAATACACCTGCTCATCCTTCAAAGACCTGCTCTCTGAGGTCTCCATCCTCACAAACCAGCCCTCAGGGGATTCGCTGTCTGCTGAGGAGGAGTATACTTGGGAAAAGGTTCTTAAATGTCTTCACACAAGGAATAAGGTGAAAAAAACTCCTGTTGATGTTGTATGAAATATTTTTACATTTTACTAGCATTCATCAATCTTTCACTATTGACAAACATATTCCTTATATCCTATTTCAGGATTTCGAATTTTTAGGCATTAAATTTGGTAAATACTATATGTTCATTTTCTCAAGACATTTTTACTTTTTTTGTTTTCCAGTTTTCATAAGAGCTTGTTTAAATTATTTACTAGAATTTCTTTAAACTTCCAAGCTGCTATATGTGTAAAAAATTATTATTATTTTTGTTGTTGCTGTTGTTTTGTTTTGTTTTTGAGATGGAGTTTTGCTCTTGTTGCCCAGGCTGGAATGCGGTGCCGCAATCTCGGATCACCACAACCTCTACCTCCCAGGTTCAAGCAATTCTCCTTCCTCAGCCTCCTGATTATCTGGGATTACAGGCATGCGCCACCATGCCCGGCTAATTTTGTATTTTTAGTAGAGACGGGGTTTCACCATGTTGGTCAGGCTGGTCTCAAACTCCTGACCTCAGGTGATCCACCCACCTCAGCCTCCTAAAGTGCTGGGAGGCGTGAGCCACCACGCCCAGCTATATTGTATTTGTTAATTTGGATTTCATTTGTTATGTTTTAGAGAGGCAGGCTAAACATAGAACTTTTATCCTCATCAAAGTCCTTTTTTTTTTTAGAGATAAATTCTTGCCCTGTCACCCAGGCTGGAATATAGTGCACAATCATAGCTCACTGAAGCCTTGGACTCCTGGTCTCAAGTGATCCTTCTGCCTCGGCCTCCTGAGGAGCTGGGACTATAGGTGTGAGCCACCACACCCAGCTAAAGAGATCCCCCTCTTTTTTTTTTTAAAAAAAAGTACCATTCCAGGGGCTCCCAGGAGCAAGATCTAGGGTTGCACACAAGGCTCTATTCTGCACTCATTCCTGGCCTTGGCCTCCCAAGTAGCTGGGATTACAGATGGGAGCTCCTGTGCCCAGCGTCAATGTCTTTGTAAGCCAGCATTACAAGTTATTGATTGATATGACTCATAATCTCTCGGTCAGAAGTTGCTACATTGGTACTGGCAATTAGGATAACTTCCTATATGAATGAGGCTATTCTATGCCTTCTTTTTTCATCTGACTCTGATTCTAATTATACTGTGAGCTCTGAGAAAACATTCTTACTTGGTTACAATTTGTATTCCTTCAACTAATCACCCACTTGCTTAAGTACAGATTTTATTCTGTACTGACATGAATCTTCACTGGTTGCCATGGTCAACAGTTCCCTGATTGCCACAGTTCCCTGGTTCAAGTATCACAAGCTTACTTTAAGAGACGTCGTGTGGTCAGTGGATTCATTTGTCCCTGGGTCACACGATGTTCATGAAATGCAGCTTCATTCCACTTACAATTCATAATATCTAGCAGACTGAAAAACCTATATCAAACAGTAATGATTTGTCAATATGTTGCCATGCTAAATTAATCATAACTTGTCAGGCACAGTGGCTCAAGCTGTAACCCACAAACTTTGGGAGGCTGGCAGGCAGATCGCTTGAGTCCAGGAGTTAAAGACTAGACTGGGCAACATGGCAAAATCTTGTCTCTACAAAAAATACAAAAAGTACAAAAAATTAAGCACGGTGGCACACACCTGTAGTCCCAGCTACCTGAGAGGCTGAGGTGGGAGGATCACCTGACCCCGGTGGTCGAGGTAACAGTGAGCCATGATCATGCAATTGCACCCCAGCCTGGGCGACAGAGTGAGACTCTGTCTCAAAATAATAATAATGACAATAATAATCAAAACTTACAATTATAGTCAAAATAATTTTACAAATGAGAAGGAAAGCTCAGGCTTTATCCAAATGCTGAGTTAGGTGAACGGATTGATATATTGATATAGCCTAGTGGTGACTCAAAGCTTGATTCTCAAAGATTTTAAGGACTAGATATGAACTGAACTTTTCCATCAGACACTTTCTTACCTTTTCAGAATGTGTCTTTCGGGGCGATAGTATTATTTATTAAGCAAGGGTTGTTTGTTTCTTTGTGACGAAGTGTCACTCTGTCACGCAGGCTGGAGTACAGCAGTGTGATCTCGGCTCACTACAACCTCTGCCTCCTGGGTTCAAGAGATTCTCCTGCCTCAGCCTCTTGAGTAGCTGGGATTACAGGCCTGCGCCACCACACCTGATTAATTTTTTTTGTATTTTTAGTAAAGACAGCTTTTCGCCATGTTGGTCAGGCTGGTCTTGAACTCCTGACCTCAGGTGATCTGCCCTCCTCAGCCTCCCAAAGTGCTGGGATTACAGGCGTGAGCCACCGGGCCTGGCCTAGGCAACGTTTTTTTAAAAAAACATGCACACACTAATTCCAAGAAGGTTTTTGCAACAGTTTAGGAATGTGGTGCATTACAAATAGAAACTTGTTTTTAACACAGAAGTGGAATGTGGTTGATACTTGGCCGTATTAATATTTGTGTTACCCAAAAAAGTACTGGATGCAAACTATATATAAATCTGAGATCTAATGTGAATGCTTAAAAATGAACTTAAAAAAGTTCTTTTAAATCAAAATTTAAAAAATAAGTCCATTTTTATAAAAATTAATATATACATATATGCATAGAAAAATATGGAAGAAAATATTCCAAATATTAGTATCAAATAGCTCTGGATTATATGATTAAAGAGTGAGTTTTATTTTTTGTTGTTAATTTTTTTTTTTGAGACTGAGTCTTGCTCTGTTGGCCAGGCTGGAGTGCAGTGGCACAATCTCGGCTCACCATAATCTCTGCCTCTCAGGTTCAAGCAATTCTCCTGCCTCAGCCTCCTGAGTAGCTGGGATTACAAGTTCGCACCACCACGCCCGACTGATTTTTGTATTTGTATTAGAGACAGGGTTTTGCCATGTTACCCAGTCTGGCCTCAAACGGCCTTGGCCTCCCAAAGTGCTGGGATCACAGACATGAGCCACTGTGTCCTCCTGTTGTTAATATTTTATGTTGTTGTTTTGCCAAACTCATTTTACTGCCAAAGAGTTTTCTTTTTTTACACCTTTCTATAATATCTGAATTTTTTACATGAACATAAACTTCTTTTATAGTCAAAGGGGAAAAAATCAATAGTCCTATTTTTTATTTTTCAAAAGAGAAAAATAAAGGAGGGAAAAGCCTAATAGAATGAAAGTAGATGAGAATTACTCCCAGGCCAGGGAGATGGAACTAACCAGAAGGACTAGTTGGGAAATGCCCCAGGCTGAGTGAGGTACCAGCTCCCTAAACAGTCGCTAACAAGAGGAAAGGCAGCCAGGCATATGAGCAACTTTGAAGTCAGATGATTCCAGAAAGACCCAGGCATGGGCACCAGATGCTGGTGGTCCTCAAAGGAGAGCTCTGCACTAGACACAAAGGTCACGTGGCCCCAGTCCTAGGAGATGTATCCTGTCTAGACAAGCTAATGAAAACCATGGTGATGTCAACAGAGAGCCACAACTGGTTTCACAAACCACTAGTGAAATGTTCAAGTTCCAGAAATTGAAGGAACACACAATAAAACAATAAGTCATCCCTCTTCACCTATCAAAAGAGTAAAGAATTGGCCGGGCATGGTAGCTCACGCCTGTAATCCCAGCACTTTGGGAGGCTGAGGCGGGTGGATCAAAAGGGCAGGAGTTCAAGACCAGCCTAGCCAAGATGGCGAAAGCCTGTCTCTACTAAAAATTAAGAAAAAAAAAATTAGCTGAGTGTGGTGGTTGGTGCCTGTAATCCCAGCTACTCAGGAGGCTGAGGCAGAGAACTGCTTGAACCCAGGAGGCAGAGGCTGCAGTGAGCCAACGCCACGCCACTACACTACAGCCTGGGCAACAGAGCAAAACTCTATCTCAAAAAAAAAAAAACAAAACAGTGAAGAATTTTTAAATGCTGGTGAAAGTGTGCTGGAATTAGTGCTCATTCACTGCTGTTGGGAATTATTGCATTGCTAATGTGCTTTTGAAAAGCAGCATGGTGGCTGGGTGCAGTGGCTGTCACCTGAAATCCCAGCACTTTGGGAGGCCACGGTGGGTGGATCACCTGAGGTCATGAGTTTGAGACCAGCCTGGCCAACATAGTGAAACCCTGCCTCTACTAAAAATACAAAATTAGCTGGGCATGGTGGTGCACTCCTGTAATCCCAGCTACCCCAGCTACTTGGGACACTGAGGCAGGAGAATAGCTTGAACTCGGGAGGTGGAGGTTGCACTGAGCCGAGATTGCACCCCTGCACTCCAGCCTGGGTGATAGACCAAGACTCCGTCTCAGAAAAAGAAAAGAAAAGAAAAGAAAAGCAGCATGGTGCTTTATATGCTGATTGCTCTAAGATATTCATATCCTTTTATAATTTCATTTCTAGAAATCTTTTCTAAGGCAGAGAAACATCAAACTATTATCAAAGATATTCATTGCAGTATGATTTATAATTTTTTTAATGAAATAACCTGAAAACTGTCCAACAATAGTTGGATGGTAAGTTTTAATACAGCCTGTCTGTGAAGCATTATGTAGCCATTAAAAACAACGTTTATAGAGGATTTGTCATAACATTCAGGAGAATGTGTATGTTACCATGTTAAATGACGCACTAGCACATAAAATTGTATGTAGAGTATGATTTTAACTACATAAAAATTCACATACAAGACGGCAAAGAAATGCTCTAAAATGCTATACAGTTATCCATGGATTGGTCAAATTATGAATGGGCTTTTTGTAGCTTTTAAAAGATAATTGGGCTGGGCATGGTGGTTCATGCCTGTAATTCCAGCACTTTGAGAGGCCGAGGCAGCAGATCACAAGGTCAGGAGTTTGAGACCAGCCTGGCCAAGATGGTGAAACCCCATCTCTACTAAAAATACAAAAGTTAGCCAGGCGTGGTGGTGTGCACCTGTAGTCCCAGCTACTGGGGAGCTGAGGCAGGAGAATCGCTTGAACCCGAGAAGCGGAGTTTGCAGTGAGCCAAGATCACACCACTGCACTCCAGCCTGGGTGACAGAGCAAGACTGTCTCAAAAAAAAAAAAAAGAAAATTGAAAAATAATTTATTTTGAAATGATTTCAGATTTACAGAAAAATAAGGAATAATACAAAGAACTGTCATATTTCTGTCACCCAAGTTTCCCAACTGCTGTATCTTTGCACATTTGCTTCCACATGTGCCCTCCCTCTCTAGACACACAGTGGATGGAATCAATGGTCTTTTTCTGAGAGAAAGCTGCAGATACGATGCCCATTGTGCCTAAATACCCCAAGCATATTTCCTATAAACACAGACACATGACCAAGCCTTCGAAATCAGGAAATCAACACTGATGCAATCTCATCATACAATCCACCATCCCCAGGCAGATTTTCCCAGCAGGTCTTTCATTTCTGGTCCAGGATCTGATCATCTAGAAACACACTGCATTTAGTTGCCACAGCCCTCACATCTTCAAAATGGAACAGTTTCTCCCTCCATGTCTTTCACAATTTTCCTTTATCATTTTTAAGTGTAGAGGTCTTTAATTTTATAGGATAACTCTCAACTGGGGACAACTGCTCAATGTCCTAATGAGAAGACCCAGGCCATGCATTCTTGGCAGGAATAGCACACACACACAAACACAAACACACACACACACACACATACACACATACCAATGCTTCACATCAGGAGGTACATGATGTCAACTCATGCCACTGTCAGTGAGGTTAACTTTGATCACCTGCTCAAGCTGTTGTCTGCCAGATTTCTCTACCAAAAAGTTACCATATTTCTCTTTGTAATTAGCATAATCTGGGGAAATATTCCAGTACTACATCAATATCTGGTTCTTCAAACCTTCACCTGCAAGTCTCAGCATTGGTTGACAACTCCAGCCTGAATCAACCATCACTATGATGGCTGCCTGATGTTGCTTTTTCTTATTTCCACCATTCCTTCTACATTTATTAGTTGGCAATCTATTGCAAGAAAAATCCTTCCCTTCTCTTCCTACTTACTTACTCTTTAATTTAATTATTTCAACACGGACTCACGGATCCCTATTTTATTCAACAGGTTTTATCCATTACTATCATCATTTATATTGATTCTCAAATTGCCCAGATTCGGCCAATGGGAGTCCTTTCCAGGTGACCCCTATATCATTTCCATAAGTCCTCATCCTTCTGAGCACTCGCTCACTTTCTGGCACAAGATGTTTCAGGTTCATCTTGTCCTTTTCCTGCTCCATCTCAGGAAGCAGCAACTTCTCCAAGAGGTCCCGGCTCGTTTTAATGGAGAACAGTGTTTAGAAACCAAGATCTAGGAGCTTGGCGCAGCTGGGCGCGATGGCCTATGCCTGCAATCCCAGGTAAAGAGCGTGGGAGCAAGTATAAGAGACACACAACCCTGCTTTGGCAGAAGGGACGATTTTGCTGGGAAGTTTGAATGTCGGTGTGTCACATATGGATGATCAGAAAAGTACAGCGGGATGGTAGCAGCGAGAGGCAAGATATGGCAGGGCCAGAGTCAGAGCCTAAGGGCCGGGGATGGCTGGGCAGGGGTCAGCAAGTTGGGACACCCAACACAGAAGCAGCCAGCGGGGTCCTGTGTACTCTAATCTTCCCCCCACCGAGTCACCCTGGACAGCAGAGATGTCCCTCTAGACAAGGCCCAGGCAGGACCTGGCCTCCTTCCATCCTCTGCACACACTGGGCTCCAGTCCCTTGTTCCTGGGCAGCCTTTTGTGGGAGAGTTAGAACCCAGGAACACAGCAAGACCCTCCTCCGGCCCAGGAGCTCTGAAGGCATATTCAGATCTGGTTCCCAAGCTGTGTCCCCACCACACTCACCTGGGAAGGGAAGCCAGGAGCAAGTGGAGAAGGTCACTTACCTCCCTGACTGGACAGCTTTGCCGGGGTGTCATTTCACTCCTGGGACCCCTCAGAACAGGCCAAGCAGAGCACAGAGTGGCAAGGTGGTTAATGATGCCAGTGAAAAGAGGCACGGCCAGCAGGAAGCTCAAATGACTTACAGCTGTGAATAAATATCTGTGCCTGTTATTCTCCCAAGACTGCTGTGTGCCAGGCCAGGAGAAGCTCAGTGATCCCCATAAACTCCTCAGCCTGGACAGTCACCTGCCACTGGCTTACCATGCCCTTGACTTTTCACTAAGGGGCTGCAAGTCAAGTTTATGTGTCAACTTGACTGGGCCACAAGGTGCCCAGATATTTAGTCAGACACTATTCTGGGTGTTTGGGGATGATATTAACATTTAAATGGGTAGAATGAATAAAGCAGATTGCTTTACTCAGGGAGTATTTTCCACCATCCATGCTTTCAGAAAATTAAGGTGGATCACCTGAGGTCAGGAGGCCCACATGGCGAAACCCTGTCTCCACAAAAAAATACAAAAATTAGTTGGGCATGGTGGCAGGCACCTGTAATCTCAGCTACTCGGGAGGCTGAGGCAGGAGAATCTCTTGAACTTGGGGAATGGAGATTGCAGTGAGCCAAGCTCACACAACTGCACTCCAGCCTGGGCAACAGAGAAAGACTGTGTCTCAAAAAAGAAAAAAAGAAAGAAAGAAAGGAAGAAGAAAAGAAAATAGGCTGGATGCAGTGGCTCACACCTGTAATTTCTCCTTTGGGAGGCTGAGACGGGCAGATCACAAGGTCAGACGTTTGAGACCAGCCTGGCCAATATAGTGAAACCCCATCTCTACTAAAAATACAAAAATTAGCCGGGAGTGGTGGCAGGTGCCTGTAGTCCCAGCTACTCAGGAGGCTGAGGCAGGAGAATTGCTTGAACCCGGGAGGCGGAGGTTGCAGTGAGCTGAGATCGCACCACCACACTCCAGCCTGGGCAACAGAGTGAGACTCTGAAAATAAAAGAAAATAATACCATATTTCATTGATTGTAAGATATCCATCCTTTCACAATTCAACAATTCTGAAATTGGGATGCATCTTATATCATAGTTGGCAGCATTTTGTTGTTGTTGTTGCTGGCACATGAAAAAACAATGCTTCTTACAATTATATGACATCTTGGAATCTCTGCAATACTGTAAACAGGAGAACAAGAACCATTTAGTCTGTTTCTCTGTGGCCCATCTCAGGAAAGTAAACTTGGACACGCCCTCAGCTCCGCATCCACACAGAAGACAGGGATATTGTGACAGGGGAGAGCAACTCTGGGGGCCGTGAACTCGGCCTGCTGCTCTGACCGCCTCTATTTATTAAGTCCAACCCTAGCCCATCAAGAGCCTGCACAGCTGGGCAAGATATATCTAGAAAAGGAAATTAGTTTCTCAGATGTGCGGTGTTTGCAGAGGAAGTAAAACATGGTGTTTATTCCCAGAGCCCTGCATCCTGCACTTAGGAGCTGCCTTTCCACCCTTGGAGGGCCACACAATGACTCAAGGCTCACAGTCCCCAGCACTGGAGGACCACCCATCTTTGTGGGGGATGGAGGACAGTTAGAAATTACCTAGGAAATGTTTTGCACTACTTTTAAGGGAGTGTTGTTATCCTTAAGATCAGCAAACCCAGGCCAGGCGTGATGGCTCACGCCTGTAATCCCAGCACTTTGGGAGGCCTAGATGGGTGGATCACCTGAAGTCAGGAGTTCAAGACCAGCCTGACCAACATGGAGGAAATCCCATCTCTACTAAAAAATACAAAATTAGCTGAGCATGGTGGCACATGTCTGTAATCACAGCTACTTGAGAGACTGAGGCAGAAGAATCGCTTGAACCCGGGAGGTGGAGGTTGCAGTGAGCTGAGATCGCGCCACTGCACTCCAGCCTGGGCAACAAGAGCAAAATTCTGTCTCAAAAATAATAAATAAAGATTAGCAAACCCAGGCCTCTTCCCCAGTCACCTTGGAGGTCTCTCTCCGACTTCTGCCAGGTGCGGTGGCACATGCCTGTAATACCAGCACTTTGGGAGGCTGAGGTGGGCGGATCATGAGGTCAGGAATTCAAGATCAGCCTGGCCAAGATGGTGAAACCCCGTCTCTACTAAAAGTACAAAAATTAGCCAGACATAGTGGTGGGTGCCTGTAATCCCAGCTACTTGCGAGGCTGAGGCAGAGAATTGCTTGAACCTGGGAGGTGGAGGTTGCAGTGAGCCACGATCACGCCACTGCCCTCCAGCCTGGACGACAGAGCAAGATTCTGTCTCAAAAAAAAAAAAAAAAAGAAAGAAATGTTACTTCTGGTCAAATGCCCAGACCCACACGGGGAGGCACTCATCCTCCTTGGCCATCAGGGTGGCCACCCTGGAGCAGCCACAGCATTTCTCTCTCTCCACCCAGTGCTCTCACAGTGCCACCTCCAGGAAGCTTCTGAGAATTGGTCACAGAGGCTTGGTGCCCCTACTCCAGCCCACTCTCTCTAGATCAAAACTCCTTGGATTCTCCTGCCTCACTCATGGCATCTGTCCCCAATATGCATAGCTCCACTGGCATATTTGTAGCACAGACTCTGTCTGGGATTCCTTGGTCAGCTGTTCCAGCCTGGGCCCCTGGGTTAAGGTCATGGCTTGTTCAGCTGGTGTTGGAATGAGATTGCCTGGGCTTTGAAGTCAGACAGCTGAGGGTTCAAATCTTGGCCTCACCAAGGACCAGGGACATATTCTTTCAATTATCCAACCATTACTCAAGCACCTGCTACGTGGCAGGCACTGTCATAGACGATGGTGACACAGCAGCTTGTTGGATTATGTGTTTCCGACTCAGTATGGTTGCCACCCTTTCTACTGCCTTCTCTGTAGAAGGAACGCCAAGAAGCACATTTCCCAGGACCTCCTCCTTTGTTTGTTTCTGGGCTAAAGGCTGTTAATTAGAAGTGTTCAAACAAGTTTGGGAAAGCAAAAGAGGAGAAACCATTTTTCTCCAAGAGGCTGTGGGGTGACTCGTGGGCAGATGGTGGACGTGACGTTTGCAGCAACCCAACTTCTTGTAAATTCTCTAAGATTTGCAATGCTTCAACTGGGGCTCTCAAGAATTACTTTCCTTGTTGCTACAGGTTAAGGTAATTGATAACAAGTTCCAGTATTTCTCAGAATCCACAGTGGCCTCCAGCTGAGCTCTTGAGAAGCCCCACTTCACTGTAACAAGCTGAGGGCACCGATCTGCACTCCCCAGCCCTCCTGACAACTGTGTAAGCCTCCAATTGCACAGATGAAAACCCTTTATGTATGGAGTGTTACATAGCATCATTTCTATCTCCCCGACCAAATCATGACTGAAACTAGCAGCTCACAAAGCAAAGTCCCTGTCCTCGTGTTTGTATCTCTAAAGGAATAAAGAAACGCTACTTTGGCTAGGATGATCAGAGGGTCCTGTTTGAGAAGGTGACTTCTGATCTGAGACCTAAATGATTCAAAGGAGACAGCCATGAGAAAATCCAGGAGAAGAGTTTTCCAGGCAGAGGGAACAGCATGTTGAAGGGCCCTGATTTGGGAACAAAGGTGGCATGTTCAAGAAATAGCCAGAAGTCTTCCCTACTAACCAAGCTGGCACAGCCCCCTCCACCGCTAACCCACCGATAGCGCCCTATCACTGCTCTTGCTTTGAGAACCTATTACTGTCTGCAGTTATCTTGCTCAGCTGTTTGTTTACTGGATTATTGTCCATCTAACCCTATTACCATGTAAGTCCACGAGAGCAGAGGCTTGACTTGTTCAACATTCTGTCCCCAGTGCCTGGCATAATACCTGGCTACTGGATGTTTGGGTTTGTTTGTTTTAATTGAGATGGAGCCTTGCTCTGTCACCTAGGCTGGAGTGCAGTGGCAAAATCTCGGCTCACTGCAATCTCTGCCTCTTGGGTTCAAGTGAGTCTCCTGCTTTAGCCTCCTGAGTAGCTGGGACTACAGGCATGTGCCACAATGTCTGCCTAATTTTTGTATTTTTAGTAGAGACGGGGTTTCACCACGTTGGCCGGGCTGGTCTCAGACTCCTGACCTCAAGTGATCCGTCCACCTTGGCCTCCCAAAGTGCTAGGATTACAGGTGTGAGCCACTGTGCCTCGCCTGGATGTTTGGTAAATGAACCAACAAGTGAATAAAGCGTGACAAATGCCATAAATGACATGTGTTCAAGGTGTAATGGAACTTGAAGGAGCATTGACTCTGCAGAGGCTGGGATGTGGACTGTGAAGGCTTTTCTTACTGACAATCTATGTGTGTGTCACGCTGATAGAAAACAGGTGAGCAGAAAAGGGGTCTTTGGCTTTGCACTTGTGCCTCTGTTTATTATCCACGGATCGTGTTCAATGTGGCTCAGTCTGATGCAGACATCCTCCCAGGCATGAAGTGGGCAAGGAGTTACGAGGTTTCATTATTGCTGGCCCTCTGACAACATAGTTCTCCTATGAATAGAAACCAGCTAAGCTTCAGAAATGCCTCCAGGTGTGTGGGGAGAAGGGGCGTGATGGGAAGACATTTGTATCTGCATTAACATGGATCTGCATGGATGGCAGGTGAGGCATAGCTAGACCTTTTTCTAAAGCCTAAAACATTTGTTCACTTATGTTGCCATAGTGACACCCACCATCCAGAACAGGCCCCAAAGATGTAGCAGCTGAAACAGGCCACAGCCAGGTGGCTAAGGTCTCATCCTCCCTCATGGTCCTTCCCTCTCCCCCTGCCCCTTCTTCAACCTTAGTTTCTCATAATAAATGAGGCACAGGGGAAGTAGTAACCAAAGTGACCTTTTGAAAACACAAATCTGGGCAGGGCACAGTGGCTCACACCTGCAATCCCAGCCCCTTGGGAGGCCGAGACAGATGGATCACTTGAGGTCAGAAGTTCGAGACCAGCCTGGCCAACATGGCAAAACCCCATCTTTACTAAAAATACAAAAATTAGCCTGGTGTGGTGGCACATGCCTGTAGTCCCAGCTACTTGGGAGGCTGAGGCACAAGAATTGCTTGAACCCAGGAGACGGAGGTTGCAGTGAGCCAAGATTGTGCCACTGCACTCCAGCCTGGAAACAGAGTGGGACTCTGTCTCAAAAAAAAAAAAAAAAAAAGGCCAGCACGGTGGCTCACACCTGTAATCCCAGCACTTTGGAAGACCCAAGCAGGTGGATCACATGAGGTCAGAGTTCTAGACCAGCCTGGCCAACATGGTGAAACCTCATCTCTACTAAAGATACAAAAATTAGCCAGGCATGGTGGCTCATGCCTGTAATCCCAGCTACTCAGGAGCTGAGGCACAAGAATTGCTTGAACCCAGGAGGCAGGGGTTGCAGTGAGCCAAGATCATGCCATTGCCCTCCAGCCTCTGTCTCAAAAACAGAACAAAACAAAACCAACCACAAATCTGATAACATCAGTCCTCTGCTCTAAATCAGGCAGGGGCTCCTCTGCGTTCCACTTAAAACAAAATTCTCATGGTGGCCTGCTGGGCCCTGCATGATCTGCCCTGTTTGCTGAGACCATTTACCGTCCCCCTGGCTTTGGTCAGGTGCTTCAATCAGCCAAGGGCTCTCCCGCCTCAGGACGTCTGCATGTGCTGTTCCTCAGGTGACTTGCTGTCCTAGGTATCCAACTATAAGTGACTCAGCCTCTCCTGGGAGACCACCTTGACCACACCATATGAAGTAAGTCACCCCAGGTACTTCTCCTAGGACTGGATTGCTTTCCTTTCTGGCACTCACGGCAGTGTATAATTAGATATTTGTTTACCATCTGCCTCTCTCACTTCATTGTGGACTCTTCAAAGGCAAAGTCTTTCTGTTTGTTCTCTTTACAACCCATCGCCTAGCACAGTGCGTGGAAGGGAGTAGGTGCTAAATAAATATTTGTATGGAATGAATGGGCACCCCAGTCAGAAGGGGATCACGCAGCACCATCTCTTAACCCAAAGGCGGGTGTATTATTCTGTTCTCACACTGCTAGGAAAAAAATACACGAGACTGGGTAATTTGCAAAGAAAAGAGGTTTAATTGACTCACTGTTCCACAGGGCTGGGGAGGCCTCAGGAAACTTACAATCATGGTGGAAGGGGAAGCAAACATGTCCTTCTTCACATGGCAGCAGGAAGAGGAAGTGCTGAGCAAAAGGGAGAAAAGCCCCTTATAAAACCATCAGGTCTCATGGGAACTCACTCACTATCACGAGAATAGCAGTGTGGGGGTAACTGCCCCCTTGATTAAATTACCTCTCGCTGGGTCCCTCCCACAACACATGGGGATTATGGGACCTACAATTCAAGATGAGATTTGGGTGGGGACGCAGCCAAACCATATCAGTTGGGGAAGGGAACAGTGGGGTGGGGGTACCCCAGGACCTGCAGGGAGCCCCCAACTCAGCTTGCTTAGCCCAGCTGAGGAGATAAAAGAAGATTCCTGGCATGTGGCCCCAGGCTCTGATGAGGCTCCTACTGTCACATCCTGACAGACCCCTCCATCATGGCCCCCACTTAGTTGGTCAATAGCACTGAGGAGTGGCTGCTTATAGTGGGAAACAAAGCAGAATCACTCCCAGGTTAAATTCTCAGCGCATCTTTGTCATCTTAATGATGATAAGAACTGACATTTATCAGCACATCCTCTATGCCAGAATTTGTGCTCAGCATTTTGTAAGTGTCATCCCATTTAATCCTCACAACAGCCCTACCAAGGTGGGATTATTCTTATTCTCCTTCTTCAGATGAGGATATTAAGGCTTGGAGAGGTTGAAAAAATTGCCCAGAGTCACCCGGTCACTAAATTTGAAAAGCTTAAGCTCTTAACCATTAAGTTATACTGCTTCTCCTTAAATAGAACCTATTTCCTCTCCTGACCAGCCTCCTGCCTGCCTGTCAAGCAGAGCAAAGCCTGAGGTCCTATCACCAACCACAAGGATTAGTGAGGGAAGCGGGTGGAGAGCACAAATAAAGAGCCTGGGTATCTGCCCTTACTGAGAGGTTTATAATTTTATGGAAAAGTTTGGGGATGAACTAGGGTGATTAAAATAATATTAAACAAACTGAAAAATATTTTTTTTAATGCTGAAGGTATTAGGTAATTAATGCTAGCTGCCACAACAGACATATCTTGAAATCTCAGTAGCTTAACACAGAAAGGTTTCTGTCTCATTCACAGGCTGATGCTAGTCGGGACCTCTCCTCCACATGGTGACTCAGAAACCAGGCTACTTCTTTTTTTTTTTTTTTTTTTTTTTTTAAGAGAGAGATAAACACACCCAGTAACCCAGGTTGGAGTACAGTAGCACAATCTCAGCTCACCACCACCTCCACCTCCTGGGTTCAAGCAATTCTCATGCCTCAGACTTGAGTAGCTGGGATTACAAGTGTGCACTACCACATCTGGCTAATTTTTGTATTTTTAGTAAAGAAAGGGTTTCACCATGTTGCCAGGCTGGTCTTGAACTCCTGGCCTCAAGTGATCCACCCGCCTCGGCCTCCCAAAGTGCTGGGGTTACAGGCTGAGCCACCAGGCCTTGCCAGGCTGCCTCTGTCTTGCAATCCCACCATCTTAGAGTCCTTCATTCCACTCACCTGCAGGGAAAACCAGACTGTGGAGAAGGCCTTGGGCTGCCTTGGACTGAAAAGGCCATATCACTTCCACTTACATTTCTTTTTTTTTTTTTTTTTGAGATGGAGTCTCCCTCTGTCACCCAGGCTGGAATGCAGTGGCACAATCTCAGCTCGTTGCAACCTCCTCCTCCCTGGTTCAAGCAATTCTCCTGCCTCAGCCTCCCCAGGGTCAAGCCGTGGACACACTGATTGGTCTGTCCACAACACCTGAGTTTGTGATCTGCCATCGAACCTACTGTGCCATGAAATGGGTTATTCTTTCAAAGTGTGAAGAAAATACAGGAGAGCAGTCACAGGGGCCAAACATCCAATCCATTCCCCTGCCTCTAAGGAGGACTTCCTCCAACCGATTCCAAGGAACACAAACCAATGAAGCAATGAAAATTGGACACAATTTTTAAACCACAAGCAGAGGTCTCTTAAGACTCACCATGTCCTTTTAAATCCAAGTTCCCTTTCATTTCCTTCAGAGATGACTTTTGAGGCCTATGCGACCCAATCACATCTCTGGCAAACACCCTCCTCCCCCTTGTGCTGCTCTGGAAGTCATCACTGGCCCGGATAGTCTCCACTGTGATATTTGGGGGTTTATTCTAGATATTTCTCATATTTGAAAATGCAGGCCAGGTGCAATTATACACCTATAATCCCAGCACTTTGGGAGGCCAAGGCAGGTGGATCACCTGAGGTCAGGAGTTCGAGACTAGCCTGCTCAACATGGTAAAACCCATCTCTACTAATAATATAAAATAATTAGCGGCTGAGTGTAGTGGCCCACGCCTGTAATCCCAGCACTTTGGGAGGCTGAGGTGGGTGGATCATGAGCTCGGGAGTTCAAGACCAGCCTGGCCAAGATGGTGAAACCGTGTCTCTACTAAAAATACAAAAAAAAAAAAAAAACCGGGCATGGTGGCACATGCCTGTAATCTCAGCTACTCAGAAGGCTGAGGCAGGGAATTGCTTGAACCTGGGAGACAGAGGTTGCAGTGAGCCAAGATCGTGCCACTGCACTCCAGCCCGGGCAACAGAGCAAGACTCTGTTTCAAAAAAAAAAAAATTAGCTGAGTGTGGTGGCACACACCCGTAATCTCAGCTACTCAGGAGGGTTAGGCAGGAGAATCACTTGAACCTGGGAGGCAGAGGTTGCAGTGAGCCGAGATTGCACCACTGCACTCCAGCCTGGGCTACAAGAGTGAAACTCCATGAAAGAAAGAAAAGAAGGAAGGAAGGAGGGAAGGAAGGAAAGAAAGAAAGAGAGAGAGAAAGAAAAGGAAGGAAAGGAAAGAAAGGAAGGAAGAAAGAAGGAAAGAAAGAAAAGAGAAAAAGAAAGAGAAAAGAAAAAGAAAAAAGAAAATGCAAAGGCCGTTTTTATCAAACTGGCCCAAAGCTTTTAAGACAAAGACGCATTTAATCCTGGGGCTGTTTCTATAAATGTAAACAATTATCTCAAGTCATGTAAGTGTCATAGTAATAGTAATAATTATGATGATGATGATAACAAGAGCCAATATTTATTGAGTGTGCTGGTCACATAGTGTTTTACTTGTTTTAACTCCTTTGATCCTCCTAACTGCCCAGAGAGGCAAGAATTATTATCACCCCCATTTTACCAAGGATGACAGAGAAGCATCAGGAGATTTAGTCATTTCCCCAGGTACACACAAGAGTAGGCAGAAGAGCCAGGATATGAAGCTACACAGTTTTAGGGTTTGGAGTCTTACGGAATTCAAGTTCAAATCCGGGGCCTGACACTTCACACACATGTGTCCTAGAGAAAATGATTTCATATCTTTGAGCTTCAGTTTCTCCCTAGAAAAAAAAGAAGTCTCAATTTCTCCTACAATGGAGGTGGTAATACCTACTTCTCTAGAAGTTGTTGAAAATTAAATAGAGTATTCTATAAATTTCTCATCATGGGCCTGACACATAAAAGGGCATGGGTTCCCTTACCTTCCTCTGTGTGGATAGAGGAAGTGAAGACAAGGCTTGGAAAGAGGGGGATTATAAGCTCCTGGAACCCTAGAGAGGAAGTTTGCTGATTGCAGAAGATTTCAGACAAGGAGAGAACTCTTGGGGTCTACTGAGATATGACAGGGCCATTTCTAGAACAGGATCTCAGACGTCTCACACAATAATAGTAAGAAGAGGAATAGTCTAACATTCATGCAGTTTACAGGGTACTTATATGCACAGTAAGACTGTGATTGATATCATGGGTGCCTGAGGCAGGGCTGCTGTACACAGTTGTGTAGGTTGTACACTGCAGCAGCCCAAGACAGAGCCTACTTTTAGGCAGTGGTGGCATGGAGGGCTTTCCTGGTCACTTAAAGGAATCTTGGAAGGTCTCAGGGGAATGAAACAGGGGGCTGAGCAAGTAGCAGTCAACATGCCCTCCCAGCACAGAATAAGTACTTGATAGATATTTGTTGAATGACTAAATGATGGCTGGGGGAGTTGCCAGACTGGAGGCAGGGAGTTGTGATTACACCAACGGAGGCACAGGCTGGGTGCTGGAATGTTTTCATCCTTGACTGGTGGGCACTTGCATCACTTCCAGTTTCTTGCTGTTGGAAACACTCAGCCTCACACATTTTGCCATGGCCTGCGCCTGGCTCCATCCACCTCTGTGTTTTTCCCTACTTTCTGAGTCAGACCAGGGTGGGGAAAGACTCCTTTAAAGGTGCCTAAGGGAGACTGGCCAAAAAGCACTTCCTGGCACAGCCCTCACCCTGGAACTGGAAAGGGCAGAGAAGACACAGCTCATCCGCCCCAACCCCGCCCTAGCTCAGGCCCAGGTTGCCTATGCGTGTGAAACATTATCCTGCGTGGAAAGTCACCTGATAAAAAGTAGTTCCAAGCAAAATTCATTTGTATTTGCCCACATCCACTTTAATACAAGTCATCACTCAGCATTCACACCCCACAGCCACCATCCATCTCAATGGATACCAGTTACCACCCTCCTAGAGCACGGGCCAGAGCCCAAGGTCACTGCCCCCAGATGCCCAAGTACAACATGTCGCCTTTATGGCATTTAATTCACTTAACATTTGTGAAGAACCAGAGGCTCCTAGAGCCAAATATTTAAACTGAATCTTGAACCCCAAATGAGAAAGAACCAACCTAATTCTCTGAACCCTGAAATGAAAATCCCAAGACAATTTTTTTTCCTGAACCATGAACCAAAGCCAAGTTTTCCAAGGAAACATCCAATGAACTATTTTGACCATGACTGTGAGCTTTGTGAGCCTCACATCCCTATCTGTAGAATAAAGATAAAAGGGACCTCATAGAATGGTTGCGAAGGTTAAGATGAGCAACAGCTTATGGTCCCCAGCAGGTCCCTGATACAGACTCAGCCCATTAGCATTCTTCCCCTAAAGCATTCCCCTTGTATGTGGGAGGCAGTATTAGAGTGAGAGGGGGATGGCTTTGAATTTAAACACATCTCATGGTCAAGCACAGTGGTTCCTGCCTGTAATCTCAGCACCTTGGGAGGCTGAGGCGGGTGGATCCCTTGAGGCCAGGAGTTCAGGACCAGCCTGGCCAACATGAAGAAACCCTGTCTCTACCTAAAATACAAAAATTGGCTGGGCACAGTGGCTCATGCCTGTAATCCCAACACTGTGGGAGGCCAAGGCAGGCAGATTACTTAAGCTCACCAGTTTAAGACCAGCTTGGGTAACATGGTGAAACTCCGTCTCTACTAAAATTACAAAAAATTAGGTGTGTTGGAATATGCCTGTAGTCCCAGTTACTAAGGAGGCTGTGGTAAGAGGATCACTTGAGTAGGGGAGGCAGAGATGGCAGTGAGCTGAGATTATACCACTGCACTCCAGCCTGGGCAGCACAGCAAGACCCTGTCTCAATCAATCAATCAATCAATCAAAATACAAAAATTAGCTGGGCACAGTGGTGCACGCCTGTAATCCCAGCTACTTGGGAGGCTGAACCACAAGAATCACTTGAACCCAGAGGTGGAGGTTGCAGTGAATATAGATTGTGCCATTGCACGGCAGCCTGGGCAACAGAGCAAGACCCTGTTTCAAAAAATAAATAAGTAAATAAGTAAAAAGGAAATGACACCTCACTTCCTGGTTGTGGGACCCTCCCTCCACTTGAACTCAGTTCTCACACATGGAAGGTGGGATAACAAGAAGCTTCACAGAGCATGCTTGTGAAATTAAGTCATGTGCTATACTTCCCTACCCTCATCAAGGAGCTTGCAGTCCCCAAGGGCCATCTCGGATGTCAGATGTGCTCACAAACAAGCAGGGTAGTGTCTGGGGGGTGTTTGAGGGGCTTTCCCCTCCTCTGGCTCCAGGGATTCCCCCGTGGTGACACGGCACCTGCAGAAGCCCTGCCCCTCCTCTGCCCAACTCACCAGTCTCTGATCAAGGGAGTCTGGTGGAGAGCTCAACACCACTCCCCGCTTCTCTGTTATGGGGGTGCCAGCTCTACTCAGCTCATACCCCCAGGATCTTTTTTTTTTTTTTGAGACAGAATCTCACTCTGTCACCAGGCTGGAGTGCAGTGGCGTGATCTCAGCTCACCGCAACCTCTGCCTCCCAGGTTCAAGCGATTCTCCTGCCTCAGCCTTCCAAGTAGCTGGGACTTCGGGTGCTGATCACCACGCCCAGCTAATTTTTGTATTTTTAGTAGAGACAGGGTTTCACCACGTTGGTCAGAAGGATCTCAATCTCTCGACCTTGTGATCCGCACGCTTCAGCCTCCCAAAGTGCTGGGATTACAGGCATGGGCCACCGCGCCCGGCCAACCCCCCAGCATCTTAAAGAGTTTTAGGAGAATCTGTCCTCACAGCTTTCACTCAAAATGAAATAAAGCCAGGGGACAAACCAGAGGGACAGTGGCCACACGGCACCCAGCATCACTCCTTGCTCCGCTCGCTAGGCCAAGCTGTCAAGGCTGGTTCCTGACACTTCCTTCAACGGATTCGCTGTGCAGAGATGCCCCGACCAGCTCACCAGATGTGCTTGACTCCATCTCAGTGGGAGGTGGGACCAGCACTGTAACTCATTAC
Organism: Cheracebus regulus; assembly: GCA_963574635.1. Classification (NCBI taxonomy): domain Eukaryota; kingdom Metazoa; phylum Chordata; class Mammalia; order Primates; family Pitheciidae; genus Cheracebus; species Cheracebus regulus. The sequence continues at coordinate 6,021 of CAUYQU010017955.1, read as the reverse complement.
TTCCACCATCGTCAGTGAAACTGCCGAAGTCAGTGAGCTACAACACAGTAGGAAGAGCTACATGTTCCCTGAGCCGAACTTGAGCTGGGGTCTAGATGAGTGTGACATCTTCTGAGATGGAAGAAGGAAACGTATTTCAAAACCAGTTTTATGTGTAAAAGTCATCACAATTATAATACAATTAGAATGTGAACATCTTAATAGAGATTTCATGATATTAAAGAATATGTTCATTTTTTTTAGGTGTGATAATGTGGTTGTGTTTGGTTTTATTTGTTTCTTTGAGACAGGGTCTTACTCTGTTGCTGAGACTGGAATGCAGTGGTGCAATCACAGCTCACTAAACACTCAACCTCCAGAGCTCATGCAATCCTCCTTCCTCAGCCTCCTGAATAGCTAGGACTACAGGTGTGCACCACCACACCTGGTTATTTTTGTTTTGTTTATTGTAGAGGCCAGGTCTTACTAGGTTGCCCAGACTGGTCTCAAACTCCTGCCTCAAGCAGTCCTCCCACCTTTGCCTTCCCAAGCATTGGGATTATAGGTGTGAGCCACTGCACCTGGCCTATAATACAAAGTTTGTATACTGGTTCTTTTAAGGTATCCAGTAGCTCTCAACCTCTGGGACCAGACTTAAAACTGGACCTTTGAAGTATACTGAGGCTAGCTCTTCTTTCAAAACTACCTACCTGGCAAGCAAAAAAAACAAAACAAAAAAAAAAAGCCCACGCTGTTCCCCCTGCTCTAGAACCTTCCATGGCTCCCCATTGCCTTCACAATGCAGTATCTTTCGCCTCTCCTTCAAGACCTGTCACGACCCGTTCCAGTGTAGCTTTCCACTCTTCTCTGCTAGCCCTTCTGAGAATGCCAAGCCTCTGCAATATCAGACAGCATATACCTCTCTGAAAAAGGCCTACATTTTCTTGTCTCTGATTCTGAGCCTTTGGTCACCCGGTTCCTACCATCTAGAATTCTGTCCCTATTTCTTTATTTTTATTTTTAGACAGAGTCTTGCTCTGTTGCTTAGGCTGGAGTGCAGTGAGAGTGATGTTGGCTCACTGTAACGTCCACCTCCTGGGTTCAAGTGATTCTCCTGCCCAGCCTCCCAAGTAGCTGGGACTACAAGTGCATGCCACCATGCCCAACTAACTTTTGGTATTGTTTTGCTTTTGTTTTTGATTTTTTTCTGAGACAGAGTTTCACTCAGTTGCCCAGGCTGGAGTGCAATGGTGTGATCTCAGCTCACTGCAACCTCTTCCTCCTGGGTTCAAGTGATTCTCCTGTCTCAGCCTCCCAAGTAACTAGGATCACAGGTGCACGCCACCACACCCGGCTAATTTTCTTTTTTAAAGACGGAGTTTCACCATGTTGGTCAGGCTGGTCTTGAACTCCCGACCTCAGGTAATCCGCCTGCCTTGGCCTCCAAAGTGCTAGGATTACAGGTGTGAGCCACCGCACCCAGCCAATTTTTTGTATTTTTAGTAGAAACGGGGTTTCACCATGTTGGCCAGGCTGGTCTAGAACTCCTGACCTCCAGCGATCCACCCACCTCAGCCTCTCAAGGTGCTGGGATTACAGGCATGAGCCACTGCACCTAGCCTAATTTTTGTATTTTTAGTGGAGATGGGGTTTCATCACCTTGACCAGGCTGGTCTCAAACTCCTGGCCTCAAGTGATCCACCTGTCTCAGCCTCCAAAAGTGCTGGGATTACAGGCACGAGCCACTGTGTCCAGCCCAAACTTTCTTAAATAATTCTTAGCATACAGAAGTGAAACAGAAGGACTTTCGCTTCCAATCAAGATGAAATAATAGAGACCGGATTTATACTGCTGACTGAAGCAACCAAAAAACAGACAAAATATATGAAACGAGAGTTTTCACGGCACTGGACATGGTTAACAAAGGACAGTGATTCCTGAGTAGGAGAAAGAGACCAGACAAGCCCACGAGTTGTCCAGTTTACAGCTCGGGCTTTCAGGCCACAACAGCAAAGGAAACTCAGGCAGAGCCCGGAGTTGAGGAAACTGAGCTGAGAGTCCAGGGAGACTAAGGCAGCTGGATTTCACAGGACACAGTACCAGAGGGGAGAGAACTGTGCAGAGAGAGAACTCCAGAGATGCTAAACCTCTTGAAATCTCGACTCCATCCCCTTCTCTCCATCCCCACTGTCACTAGCTGATCCCAGGCCATCATCATCTCTCATGCGGATTCCTGCAGCATCCCTTCCACCTAATCACACATCCCTGAAGGCAATGCTCTACTTCCGAAGATCCCCATTGTCATCGGGATCACGTACAGACTCCACATCTCGGCTTTTAAGGCCTCTTATGTTCTGGCCCTGCCTGTTTCCTTCAGCTTCTCTTATCCCTCCCCCATCACATTTCACACAGAGTCAATACTTGTTATTCCTGAGTTCGTCGTGCTCACTCCTGCCTCTGGACTTTGCACGTGCAGTTTCCTCTACCTATGTTTCCATCTCTTCCCTCCACTCCTTTATGATATCTCCTTCTGGCCACTTCCTCTGGGAGGAAGTCTTCCTAACCCTGCAAGACTGCACCAGACACTCCTCCTGGGGCTCCCGAAGCTCCATGTCCCTCCTTCTAACACTGCCTGAGAAACGTGTGTCTGTCTCCTGCCCTAGAGAGTGAGCTCCGTGAGAGCGAGGACTTGATGATATTCCTTGCTGGGTTCCCAGCACCTAGCACATAGTAGGCACTCAATAAACACTTGTCAAATTATCGACTGCCCGAATGGTCACAGGCAGTCAGCACAAGATCCATCTGCCTCCAAAACCTATGTCCTTTAATTCCCCGGGAACACATGGGAGGGGCTGGAGAGAAGGCTAAGGACTGACAATCTTTGGGAGTTTACCTTCAAGCCTATCCTAACTGTGTGTGTGTGCACATTTCGGCAACCTCTACTTCCATTACCCTCATGCATGGTTTCCAAACATGGCTGCTCTTGGGAATCACCTGGGAAGCTTTAGAAAACACTGATGCCTGGGTCTAACCCCCAGAGGTCCGTTTTGGATGGTCTGGAGTGTGGCCTGGCCCCTCAGGTGCTTCTACTCATTCAGCAAGGCTGAGAAACGCTTCTTGAGAGTTATGCTCCCTTTTCAGTGTGACTCCTATTCACCCTTCAAAACCCAGGACAAATGTCACTCCTCAGAGAAGGCTTCCCAAGACACACACGCACATCCCAGAATTAAGTCCTCACTGCTCAGTTCTCCTTTAGGGTTTTGTGCATATCTCTAGAGTGGCAGCTGTTACACTTTTAACACCTGGTGCGGCGTCGAGCACATAGGAGGCGCTGACAGATTTGTTGAATGAACAAACACATGAATGAGCGAATTCCTAAATCTGACTCTCCGGCTGTGGTCCCAAAGCCCACACAGAGGCTGGACATTATCATGCAGTAAGTGACAGTCCTGGGGAAGGAGAGAGGGAGACTGATGTTCCCTCTAAACCAGCTGGAAGGACGCTGCACTCAGAGGAAGAACAGCCAGACACAAGGGTAATGGTTGCGCCCCAGAAATTATGGCAACAAAGCCATGGAGATGCACGATCATTAAACAAAGTTTTCTCCTTGGCATTTTTACCAATGGGCTGCTGGACCAGTTATGGAAACACTGAATAAATAATGAAATGATGGCCTGGACAGGGCCTCTGACAAGGAGGGCTCTTGTAGCCTTTTTAAAAAGCAGAAGTGCAAGTTTATTGAATCTGGCAGGAGTGCTAAATCCTGACTCTTAAAACCAGGGCTGTGAAAAAGGCTGTGCCCGCCTGTCACGTGAGGTTTATGAGCATTTCAACTGTGGCTGCTTCGGCACCATCCAACTTACCTACCACACTCAGCCATGTTCCGGGGACCCCACCCTGGCCACCTGCCAGAGACACCCAAGAAACTTTTTTGTTGTTGTTGAGACAGAGTTTTGCTTTTGTTCCTCAGGCTGGAGTGCAGTGGCACGATCTTGGCTCACTGCAACCTCTGCCTCTCGGGTTCAAGCAATTCTCCTGCCTCAGCCTCCTGAGTAGCTGGGATTACAGGCATGTGCCATCACGTCCAGCTAATTTTGTATTTTTAGTAGAGATGGGGTTTCTCCATGTTGGTCAGGCTGATCTTGAACTCTCAACCTCAGGTGATCCACCCACCTCGGCCTCCCAAAGTGCTGAGATTACAGGCATGAGCCACTGTGCCCGGCCAACCCAGGAAGCTTTTTAAAGAGAATGAGGCCAGGCCTCTCCATTCTGTCCTCTCATCCCCCAGGAGGTTCTAATTTAATTGGTCTAGGTGGGAACTTGGTTATTGGGAGTTTAAAGGCGCTCCCAGGTGGCTCTAATATACAGGTAGCTGTGAGGAGCACTGATCCACAGCACGTGACTTGCGGGGTGCTGGGAATCCCTGAGCTAAAATGCCCCCTCCCCTGCCAGAAGGGCCAGAGTCCTAGGCACTTGCAGTAGTCCTCAGCCCTGAGCACATAACAGAATTATCTGGAGAGCTTGTAATTATCTGAGCAGCCAGGGTTGAAACTCATTGGGCTGAAGCAATACATCACCCAACCAGTGTGATGGAGAGCCCATTAAACACAACAGCACCTGCTCTGAAGTCAGCAACAGGTTTGAATGGATTTCAGGACCATTTTTTTTTTTTTAGAGACGGGGCCTTGCTGTGTTACCCAGGCTAGAGTGCAGTGGCACAATCACAGCTCACTGCAGCTTTGAACTCCTGGTTTCAAACCATCCTCTCACCTCAGCCTCCTGGGTAGCTGGGATTACAGGTGCAAGTCACCACGTTCTGCTAATTTTAAGAACAGTTTGTTGTTGTTGTTGTTTGGGGGTTTTTGTTTTGTTATATTTGGCTTTTCTGAGACAGGGTCTCACTGTCACTCAGGCTAGAGTGCAGTGGCACAGTCATGGCTCACTGCAGCCTTGATTGCCCAGGCTGAGGAGATCCTCCCACCTCAGCCTCCCGAGTAGCTGGGACCACAGGGGCACACCACCACGACTGGCTGTTTTTATTATTATTATTTATAGAGATGGAGTCTCCTTATGTTGTCCAAGCTGGTCTTGAATTCCTAGGCTCAAATGATTCTCCCACCTCAGCCTCCCAATGTGCTGGGATGACAGACATGAGCCACCATGCCTGGCAAGAGTCTGTGTTTTTAATAAGCACCCAGGTCCTGCTTACCTTCCTGCTAGCAGCAGTCACTCAAACTTGCCCAATCATAAGGACTTTCTAGGACATTTGTTAAACAGAGATTCTGGATCCCACCCCAGACCCATTGAGCTTGAATCTGTATGAAAGAGACCTAAGAACCTTGTATCCAACAAGCTCCTCAGTTAATTCTAGGACAAGGCATGTATGGGAAAATTGAGCTAAGGTATTGTGAAATCTGGGAGTCCATCTAAAATTAACCAGGAGAGGCTGGGCATGGTGGCTCCCACCTGCAATCTCAACATTTTGTGAGGCCAAGGCAGGTGGATCACTTGACATCAGGAGTTCAAGACCAGCCTGGCCAAATGGTGAAACCTCGTCTCTACTAAAAATACGAAAATTAGCCTCTACTAAAAATACAAAAATACAGGACATGGTGGCACATGCCTGTAGTCCCAGCTACTTGGGAAGCTGAGGCTGGAGAATAACTTGAACCCAGGAGGTGAAGGTTGCAGTGAGCCGAGATTGCACCATTGCACTCCAGCCTAGGTGACAGAGTGAGACTCCATCTCAAATAAATAAATAAATAAAATTAACCAGGAGTAAAATGAGTCATGATTCTCCACCCTTAAGAAATTAGGAGAGAGATCCAAGATGGCCACGTAGCAGCAGCTCAGGATTGTAGCTCCCAGTGAAAGCGCAGAGAGTGAGTGGATGCCGCAATTGCAGACGAATTTTTGATGCCCACAGACTGGGAGATTCCCAGAGAAGGAGCAACACGGGTCGCCAGCGCAATTCTTTTGGCCGTCGCGGCGCTTCTCAGTGCGGCGTGTACGGGACTGGTTGCCCTTTTAGTCGGGCTCGGC